>VYZS01071766.1:17057-54295 GCA_013400695.1 Neodrepanis coruscans | reverse complement strand
ACAATACTAGCACCTTACTACACAGTTGTAGGCCTAGATATCCTCCAAGTTCATTTCACCTTAAATATTTTCCGTGAAAGTAATTTTTTCCTTAGGATTTTGTGCATAGGAGTTTAAAATATCCTCTGTAAATTACCTGTCAACTTCAGAGACATTTGGAAACCTAACTGACATCACAATATAAAATTTGGATTGCTGTGTGCAGCTTATAACACAAGAGGCATTTCAATATTTAAGCAACAAAACAGTGTGAGTAGTAGCATACTTTTCACTATGACAGCTCAAATACTTGCAATGAATAGGGCTGTCATTAATACAGTAGATTCAAAAAATTAATGAATATTGTGCTATTNAATGTAAACTATTTGCAGCAGTAAGAGTGGTTTGTGTCTCCACAAAGTTCAGCATTCACTTTAAGTTCTAAGGAGAAGTAAGTAGCTCACAGGTTGCTTCCTCCACAAGCATTCATTTAATCACGGTTAACCAGCCAACTGTGATACCAGGCAATGACAATGCCTTGGAAAAACGGGTGTGNTCCGTGAAAGTAATTTTTTCCTTAGGATTTTGTGCATAGGAGTTTAAAATATCCTCTGTAAATTACCTGTCAACTTCAGAGACATTTGGAAACCTAACTGACATCACAATATAAAATTTGGATTGCTGTGTGCAGCTTATAACACAAGAGGCATTTCAATATTTAAGCAACAAAACAGTGTGAGTAGTAGCATACTTTTCACTATGACAGCTCAAATACTTGCAATGAATAGGGCTGTCATTAATACAGTAGATTCAAAAAATTAATGAATATTGTGCTATTTGCTAGAAGATACTCAAAATTTAACAACTTTTATTGCTTCATCCTACTCTTAACAGAGCTAAGAAATACCTCTCCTGAGAGTATCAGATCAACTGCAGCTTAAACCAGATTTATTTGGCTCTCTGGACTTCCTGTAACCCTCTGGGAAGGAATAATGCAAAGAGAAGGAACTAGGCTGGTACAACACTATCCAGCTTCATATTCCGTCCAAAGCAAAATAAACTGGCCAGCTGCAGGACCAACCAATTACAGGTGACTAAAGTTATGTGTAGTCCATTCAGCCCATTCTTCCTCATTTAGAGGAAGCTCTACCAACCAAAGCAACTGGTCTCTCTTAGAATTCCAAACAAAAAAAAAATCAACGTATTTCATCCACCCTGTGCTGTTAAGGAAGGACAAAAGACCAGTAAAATACAGTTTTCCCATCAATCTCATAGAAATGCTAAGAATGTAAACTATTTGCAGCAGTAAGAGTGGTTTGTGTCTCCACAAAGTTCAGCATTCACTTTAAGTTCTAAGGAGAAGTAAGTAGCTCACAGGTTGCTTCCTCCACAAGCATTCATTTAATCACGGTTAACCAGCCAACTGTGATACCAGGCAATGACAATGCCTTGGAAAAACGGGTGTGAAATTCAGTTACAACACAGNCAACACAGTGATTGCTTTAGTATTTCTCATGCCTTCCTGACACTAATCTCCTCCTTTTGTCATTACCATAGCTGTCTTACATGCTCTCATATTCCAACTGAGCTTAATTTCATGCAACATTGTGTCACTAAGAAGTGTAAAATGTTTTCACTCAGCTCCTTGTAAAATCAATCTTGGTAAAACAAGCAAGCAAATCTGAAAACTCTGCTTTAAACTAGGCAATCAGAGCATGCTTTCAGCTTATTGGCCAGTGGCAAGTCAAATCACAGAGCCTATCAGTCTGCTTTACAGTGCTTATGTACTACTGAGCCTCAATTCAAAATGGACTGCTGCTCTAAGTTGCTGTAAGTTCAGAGGAGGGGCATATTAAGAGGATTGACAAATTTATGAGATGAGCTATCAGAACAGAATTTCCTTTTCAGAGATAACACAAAACCATATTAGAGATAATAAATAAGAAGTACTAGTCTATATTAAGGTAAACTTCTCAGAGTAGAACAGCACATTCTCAGTACAGAATACTTCTGTCTTACCTGACAAACATCTCCATTAACCACTCCATCAACAGCACCTGTAAAAAGATTACTTGTTTAGTCATTTGAGAAAAAATAGCATGGCCAGATTTACTGATTTCAGTAACTTGTATGTAAAGCTTTACTAGAGTATCTAATGTGAGAATTGTGAAAATTAATGTTCCTTGATACCCTCCAGGACACTTCGTTCTCCCTGATACTGCTGAGAAGCTGCCACAATGTTCCAAAGCTACTCACACTTTCTCCTCCCTGTCCTAGAAGTTAAAAAGGATGACTGTTACTGTTTCAGTGTCTAACCGGAAGATTAACAACCTCCAGCCAACACTTGGTAATCCTTATCCTAGTCTGGTTAGCTTCTAATCAGCTCAAAAGATATAGCTAACACTCCTAGCAGTCACCTTTCTGCTACCCTCTGTGATGACATGCTTGATAGCTTCCTATTTTAGATGCATTATTATTATTATTATCATCATCATCACTTCTGAAGTGACACTGGCAACTGAGCCTCAGGAACAGGATGAGCTAGAAATCTTTGCCACAGAACACTAAAATTTCACCTTATGAAAACACAGACATAAGGAACATGTGTCAGTTGTGAGGCAAACTTTCAAGCTTGTGAAAGTATTTAAATCTGCAGACTATGCAAAAAACACCAAGCCTTTCAAGAACTGCTAAATCTCAGCAGGGCATCTGTCTGGAGCAGTGCCATATAACATCTGCCTGCATGATATACCAAGGAGTCATGTTACTACCTTTCTCTCACCTGTAATGCCACCATAGATAAACTTATCACACAGAAGAGTTTCCACCAAGTTCATACACTCTTTAGTGAAAGAAAATACAGTACCAAACCGACCCTAAAGTAAGCGGAGTTATTTTGCAACACCTTCTTAAAAAAACATAACTGATTCATCTAAAACTAGGAGCATTATGCTTCTGTATCTTATTTCTTTGTGTCTAGGTATGCAGCTAGTGTTAACAGCTAGTGTCTAGCTATCCTGCTACTAGTGTTAATGACACACAGGAAGCTCTTCATGCTCCTTTATCAGGCAAGTATTTTAAGTCTTTACTCTGAAGCCCTGAATAGCAATCATTAACTGTATTTGGTAAAGGACTGTAAATTCAGTTCAGGAATGGTAGTCCAGTTGGAAGATACCAGTCCCCAAGAACATAATTACTACGTTCAGTAGAAGAAGACTCATGTTACCAAAAATTAGTTTTTCAGTTATGAGAACTTAGTATCTCATAACTGGACTCTCATATCTGAAAGATTGTCACTGCTTTGTCTGATTGCTGCTCTGCTGCAAGGTACAAGAGGCCTTTATGAAGACTAAAGTCATCGTTAGGTGAGATGGCTCATAGGTCTTGAAGATGCTTCCAAGAACAGTGATAATATGGTGAAATTTCTTGTCATATCAAAAAAACATTCATTACAGTCTTCACTACTCAAGCTGGTAGTCTGCTGAAGTAAAACTATCATTGCCATGGGCTGAGGCTGAGATGAAACAGATGGGTTTGTCTTAAGGCCATTTTCTTCTGCACAGAAACAGCCACTAACTGGCACTGAGCTGTTTCCAGAGGGCACCCAGGTCAGAGGCATTTAAAGTATTAGAACAAACATCCCATCTGTTTTGAGCTCCCTAGAACTTGTGATTAACATGCAGAGTCAGCATGCTGACTGAGCATACTGCAAGCAGAAGAGGAAACAGAACTGTACCAGCATGCTGTAATATGCCAATACAAGCATGGTAACTGGAACAAGACCAATAGTCAAACATCCCTTCATTTCACCTCTCCAGTCTCAGTGTTTGTACAATTAAGTATAAAGTCTAGACAGAATATCTGTTTGCCAGCATTCATACCCCTAATTAACACCAGTGGCATATCAGGTATTTTTGTTCACAGAAACATACAATTTCATAACTGACTTCCCAGAGAAAAAGTATTAATTCTGGTAATGGCATCATCATATTTTCATCGGCCATGAACAATGAGTCTCCCCTACTGGCTTCAAAATCCATCCATTTCTATCACAGTATTGCATCTTGAAGCTCCTGAAGTTAACATTGCACTACCCCCGTTAGTAATGTCCAATATTTCTTGTTGCTTGCTTCTGAACTTTGACTTTATTTCTAAGGACACTGTTGCAAATGTCCAAACATCTACAGCTTTGGAAGACACACTGATAATAGTGCAATAATGAACTCACTTGCAGCAACCCAGATAGTTTTTAGAGTCTGGAAGGGTTTGGAGAGGATAAGTCATATCAACTACCTCACATTCACAGGACAGATAAAATACCCAAGCTTGCCAGAAACAGAAAGCTAGCCTCAGTGCCCTCCATATTTACTACAGCTTACAAAAGAAAGGGCTGGATAGTTTGGAGGTAAATACAACACCCTTTTTGTCACTTCAGTCCTAGAAGTCAATTTACAGCCTCAGAGACTTATCACAATGATGATCATCTACTCTGGGGGCCATTACTTGCACTAATACCATTCAGTACCACTTGCCGTAAAAGGAAGTTTGCGTAGCCTTGTTCCCCCACCTCTCTAAAGTCTTACTCTCAATGCGAAAGAGAAAAGCTATCAGAAGACTCAGAGGCAGGGCTTTGCAGAAGATTGGAACACTTTTATTACGCTCTTTTAAAATAATGTTTTAAAATAATGGCAATATGAATTGCCTTCAGCATATCTTTTAAACAATAAGTACTCTACTTCTTTATTACTTCTTTCAGTAAACTAACAGCTATAGTTAAAGCAGCAGAACATAACCAAGTTTAATATATTCTGGCATGAGGTTAAACAACATCACTCAAGGCCCAGTTTCCCATACTTTTTGCAGGGGCCACAGCTTACCCTTTACCTACCTCTACCCATAAGAAGGTAAGAAAGAAGACTATTCTAGTAAGTTTTTGCTTAGATAGTTATGCAAGAACATGGGAAAGAAAACAGTCTTTCTAGACATAACTCATTTTTGAGCCTATGTGCAAAATAAAGGCGAGCAACTCAGGAAGAGTGCTTCTTTCCTGCGTTTTAGATCTAACCTGCTGTCATATCAAAACCCAGCAGAGTGCCCTCATTTTCAAGAGAATCAATAGGTAAGTACAATAACACAGTGTCACTAACAGCTTCCGTAATTTCCCAGTAGATGTGGTATTCTCTGGCAAGCAAAAGCTGAAACCAAACAAAACAAAAACGGGTTTTTCTGCTCCCAGCTTCACATTAATGCAGTATCACTAATACAAGTTAAACAGATACCATCCCTTTATTATACCTTTCTCAATGCTGCCTTATGGTGCTCCAAAGCATCAGATGCTGATGGCACAGCAAAACACAAAAAAGTGGCTGTTCAGATGATCAAGAAAAAATACCAGTAGCCACAAACAAGTAACTGTTTCTGTCTCTGGTGCTAACTACACAGACAGAAGCAATCAATTCTTTCCTAACTAATTTTCAAGTAAATTGATATTCAGTTCCTGAAAGGGTATTAAATGCAGTTTCTGGACAAATGACCAAACACAATTAAGTGTTAACTGCTAGAGGGTCATGAACATCTTTGGAAGATTGAGCAATATCATTCAGTCAAGTTCATATGAAACTAACACAGCTTGAAAATGGGAAGTCAACATTTGCACCTACATAAAACTTGTGTGTATTTGCATAATTGTTAATATCTATAACTGCTTATCTTTGAATGAAATTCTCCATAAGAAGCTACCCTACAAACTGCCAAAATGTTTTTATATTGACATACAGGATCTAGAAGCCACACATTTCTACCCAAACTCACTCTCTCCTGCATAGAGAACAAAGCAAGTGAACTGATATAACCTGAAGACCTAGCATGGTCAGATTGGAGAGAATTGAAGAATTTGACCGTAAATACTTTTAAACGTTGATTTCACACTGAAAAGGAGATTTCATAAGGCATCAAGTTACTAATAACTAGGTAACAGCATAGTGTCACTTCAGTAATATTCATACAGCACTTCCTGCTTTCTGAAGCAGTGTTTATGCATCATCTTTCATGGGAAATAAGACTAGTTTTTCGCATGCCCAGGAAGCTTGAACAGGATAGCTCTTTACGTAATGAATGGCCTACTGGGTCAGGCCAGTATTCCAATTCTAATCATGGCAACATGAAGTGAGGATGTGTGAGACACATGACCTTGGCAGCATCCTGCCATTCCCCCCATACTCACCCAGTATCCACTATTATGACAATCAACAGAATTCCCAATTTTAATAATCCATGAAACTCACTTCTGTCCATGTATTTATCTAATAATTTACTAAGAGACCACAATTTAAAAACTATTTGTTGATGAGACACTATAATTCTTGAAAGTGTATTTCAAGAAGTTGATGACTGCTTGTCAAATACTTGAAGTTAAGATCTTCAAACTTCAGTTAAGAGCTGTCCAAGTTATTTATCTGCAAATAGGGAGTTCAAAAAAAGGTTATGGTTAAAAAAAGTAAATCCACAAATACCTGATCACAAGCTTAAGGATTTACATAAGAATTTGCGCTGTTTCAAGAAGACATTTGCATTTAACTATTTACTCACAAAACAGTTTCATAAGCTAATATGCACTAGAGACTACAGCTGTCTGATAGCTATCAAGGTACTGATCAGATGATAAGAAATCTCTAACACAAATGGCAACAGAAGTCATTAGATCATTTGTCACCATGCCTGAACCAGTATATTCTGCATGGCTGCAGTCAGTCTGTGCTTTTTAACACGGAGGGAGAGTACAGGCTGTGACAGTAAACAAAGTAATGTTCTGTTAAAAAACAGGGCCAACAGAAGTCCACAAGCGCTATCTCACATACCTACTTAACAGCTCAGAGCATAAGTGCAATATCAGTTCATAAAAGAAAGCAAGATGATAAACAGCTCACACCTAGACTTCCCAGATCCTGAGGTCAATCACAATTATGAACTTTTCTCTAGAGAAAGTTCTCCAATAACACTTTTCCATTTCATGATAAGTCAACTTCTATGATTCGAGGGAAAAAACTGCTGAAAAGCAGTTTAAGAACTACCTTTGTATATCAAACTATACTAGAAGCATTTAACAAATTGACTTTTTTGACAAGGACATACGCTGCAAAGTCACACTGTATGCATGTAGAGAAGGAATGCCTCTTGCTTGTTCTAGTACCTTGTAAGAAAGACCAATGACAGAACTTCAAAGAAATTAGTTCTCAAACAGCTACTTAAATGTTTCAGAGACTGTTGGAACATAAAGCCAATGTAAGGCATAATGTCTAACACTTCTGAAAGAAAGAAACAAAGTGTCCACTGTGTCTGTTTCTGCACTATACATAGAATACGGAAGTCAAATTACGCTTGATATCAAAACAGGACAGTGGTTTGATAGCAGTTATCCTCATGTTCTAGTGCTGGGAACACTAGACAGTAAACACACATTTTTACAGGAAGTATGTAATTCATACATTTCGGATTTCATGGATGACCTGATGTTAAGGGCAGTACTACCACTAAATAAGCACTGGAAGCAGTTGGTCTCCATTACTCAGTTTATCTAGTTGAGCTTTATTCTAGGAGATGCTATGAACCTGCATCCTCACACATAAGGCATGCTAGTAATTTCAGAAATCACGTTGGAAAATGAAGACTTAATTCTAAAGGTGTTCTGACAGTGAACTGGGGACCAGAGTTATTCAATTTAGTTTGAAGAATCTGAGTGGCATCCTCCTGCAGTGACAAAGGAATGCCACATGAGAATATGTTCTGTGGACCCAGCGGCAAGTACAAGTAAAGTCTTCCGAGAGCACTGCAACGTCAGCTCCTTTCCACACAGACTTCAGTTACAACGTTTCATAACGCCAAGTGTTTATCCAGGTCTGCTTTAGCTACATTAGACTAACTGGAAACAGGGTGTCTTCTGGTTCCCGAGACACATAGACACCCTCCTCTGAGTAAAGGTTCTGCAGTGTCAGTTTTGTTACATTCAGTACAAAGGTTACCAGGGAACAAAGGCTAAAGGTTTAGTAAAATTAAACATTAGCTTAACTTCTCTCATATTTTAAGACGAAGATAAATCCCGCTGAAGACAAGGAACACAAGTGGCAGATTTATCCTGCTTTCAGAGCCGCTTCCTTTCAGGCAGGTTCCTAGATTAGGGGAGATCAGCACCGTTCTCATCGGGATACCCGCTGGGCTTCTCCCAGCAGTAAAGACTGCACCTGAGGGAGCGGGGAGGCCGCTCGCCTTGTGGCACAGCACACCCAGGACGGCCCCGACCCATCCCCGGGACCACTCCCGGGCAGTCCAGCCCCGCTCGGGACAAAGAGCAGGGCCCAGGGTTCCGCAGGCACCGACTCCGCTCCGCCACGGCGCTTCCGAGGGAGAAGGGGAGCCGGGACACTCCGCCTGCTACCCCCGCGGGACGTACCCTCGCCGAGGCCCTCGGGACCCTGCAGCGTCTCGGGCACCTCGCCGTTCTCCAGGATGCCATAGCCCTCGTCGTTCTCGATGCCCGCCATCTCAGTCTCCTGCTGCGCCAGAAAAGCGGCGGCGGGATCCTCCTCGACGTCGTGGGGCGCCCCGTTCCCGGCCGACGGCTGCTGGACACCGAAGACCTCCATGTCGGCCATGNTCCCCTGCTCCTGGCCCCGCCCCTATCCCTGGCCCCGCCCCTGGCTCCGCCTCCGCCGCCAAGGGACATTTCCCCTCCGTCTGGGGCGGACCGCACAGGGGGTTCGCCGGCATCCCGGAGACAGACCCGAAGCCGCGGAATACGTCAGTAAAAACACAGGATCTTCTCTCTGTCATGATTTTGAGTGTGTTCTGTCTGGCTTGAAGGACAGAGTCACAGGGTCAGGAGTCAGGTTGGAAAGGACCATGGTGGGTCATCTGGTCCAACCTCCCTGCCCAAGGAGGGTCATCACAGAGCACATGGCACAGGATTGCGTACAGACGGTTCTCGGATATCTCCAGTGATGATGAGAGACTTCACAGTCTCTCTATCCAACCTGTTCCAGTGTCTTACTACCTTCACAGTAAAAAAAAAAAAAATATCCAGCCTAAATGTCTCCTCTTTCAGTTTATCCGCTTTACTCCTTGTCCTATCGCTGCGTTCCCAATCAAGAGTTCCTCTCGGGCTTCCCTATAGGCAGCCTTCAGATCCTGGAAGGCTGCTACAAGGTCTTCACACAAGATTCTCTTCTCCAGGGTGAACAGCCCCAACTCTCTCAGCCTGTCTTTGTAGGGAAGGTGATCCTCAGCAACTTTGTGGCCCTCTGGACTTGCTCCAGCAGTTCCACGTCCTTGTGCTGGGGACGTCAGAACTCATTGCAGTACTCCAAGTACAGTCTCATGAGAGCAGAATGGAGGGGGAGAATCACCTCCTTCAACCTGCTGGGCACACAAATAGTTTATTGGTTCAGCAGAGAGTATGGAGAGGGGGAAATATTGCTGAAAGAAAGGAGAAAATATCACTTGTAGCTCTTAAACTGATGTATTTGCTGCAAGAAGTACTTGCTTAACTCTACTTACATGTTGCCTATAAGTCTGCCTGTATATTTCATGCTGTATTAGAGGTAATGCCATTCAGGCTTATGTTAAAGTTCCGTTCAAACGTCTTGCAGAAAGCAGCCAAATTCAGAGAAAAGTGTTACTCTGAAAGATAGTTGTTTCCCACAATTTCCCACATACCCAATTTAACAGTGTTAGATAAACCAAATGCTGAGTTACACTTTTTCCCCCACCTGTCAACATCATTTGCTAGGGGAAAAAAAGCACACTCCTGCAGTATGACAGATAACTCCCTTCACCCCACTTGGTAAACCAAAACACGTTCCTAGTTTCTCCTATGAAAACTCAGGATTTGGTACAGCGGGAGGCTGGGCTTCCCTGAACTTTGTCTCCTAAAAGAAACATAGAAAGGTTGTTTATTTTAAATAATCTCCAGCTTCCACAGGAAAAGTAGAGAATTGAAACTAACAGCAGTAAGCAGGCCCATAACTCACAACAGGAGACCTTTAAAAATGAAATACCATCATGAAGTATATGCCATGCTCTCACAGAAAATTGCGGACTTTGTCCCATAAATTCTTCTAAAAACACACTCCTACATGCTTTTACATCACTCTTCTTTCCTCATACGTAAACAAAAGCGGAATATCACACTGCTTCCTTTTAACTGTGAATAGTGAATTTTGGATGACAGTCTAGCCACTTCCTCTTCTGCTTTTCCACTGCTTCTTATCTCCCTGGGGATTTCTGATAACTTTATGGCACAAACACAAATAGAACATTTGTGATTTGAAGTTAAAAGCAAATCCAGTTACTTGTTTGTCTTAAAACTGCAGAATAGGGATTAAGGCCTTTGAAATGTAAGGATTATTACAATTTTGCAAATGGCCCAAGGAAATTGTTATCTGTTTTCTATCAGAGCAAGTAACTGAATGCTCTTTGCTTTGGATGCAAAGGAAAACAAAGTGAGCCATTAGATCTGTTTTGATAATGAACTCAAAAATTTGTATGTTATCTATAATTCACATGGACCATGAAGGGCCTTTTTTTTTTTCCGCTTTCTTACCCTGCTAAAGATTACCACATTTTCTGAGGCAGATGTTACTGCTTAAAGGCCAATACAGAATGTAAGAGTAGTAAACCCTTTCACCTATAGATTCACCTATACAGCTTTATTGATGTCTTACACTGAGGAGAAGAGTTAATTACAGAAATATTAGATGAACAAACTTTCACAGAAATATGAAAAGGCAGTCAGACTGCAAAAGAGGTTCAGGATTGTTATATTTCTCTCTATTCTTTGAAAGAGAATTACATAAATTTCAGGTTTCTATATGTACTGAGATCTGTTTTAGAAGTTTAAAAAGATGTTTTCAAGCATTTATGAAAATATGTGTTTGCAGTTCTGCATTTCCAACATTAGGGAAATCATTACAAGAGTGAGATTTTTAGTGACTTTTTCAGAATGTTTTTGCTTTAACAAATTAAATAATTAGTGGAAGAGATGTTTCTGGAGAAGAAAATTCAACTGCAAGTCCTTACAGTCTGTAAGTATGCAAATGATAAAAGCTTTGCACATCTGACATCTGACATGAATCACATTTCAGGAAATCTCTCTATCTAGAACCTCATCGCACAAGAGAACACAGTTAATGGCAAGTAGAAGATGAGAGTACATAATGAGTAGGATCTGATCCAGGTCCACGGAAATCAATTAAAATGTTCCCTCAACCTCCTGATGGCTTGGGACGTATAGGCAGTAGACACAAATCAGGAAAAAGCGTAGCTTTTCAGTTATGAAAACCTAGTATTTTATAACTAGACACCTATATCTAAAAGATGGTCATTACTTTATTGGATTGCTACTCTTTCACAAGGTACAGGAGACAAAAAGAACTGCTTTGAGAGGCATGTATATCTAACAGCATCTCTCTGCTCCACAGCAGCTACCCTGCACACCACTTCACATCAGTCTAGAAGCTCCCACAAAGCAAATATGTAGAGATCACTGCACATACAGTGACTTGGGCACATACAGCTACAAGTAACAGTTCTACTAAACAGGTTTATGAAGACTAAAACCCACGAAGAAAATATGCTTACTTGGTTGTTTTTTACTGTTATGGTCCTCACAACCAGATTTCACTGTCCTTCAGCTCAAGCCCATCTGCACTAGCAGCTTATCTTGTTTTGATGGGGCTGGAATTAAAGCTAAACCAGAGTCTATAACTCATATGGACATTAGCAGCTTAAATAAGCCAGCTGCCCACTCTTCCTACCTTGGAAGAACAAAGAGCAATTAATCTGTTCAGAAAATAAAACTGAACTCATGAGCTTATTGTTAGAACACCCAAGAGAAGCCAGCCTTTAAATATATGTAGTTCTCATTCCCAGAAGGAAGGTGGTTGTTTCATAAGAGAGGTTCCTTAGGTGCATTGAGTCACCAGCTTGGCAAGAGGGCTTGAAGCATCTCACCATTACTACGTACGCAGACTGACAAACATGCATTCTGCTACAAGAGCTCCAGTACCACAGCAAGCCATACTGCTTTCAATTTATGGTGCTGATTTGCTGCCAGAAGAATTTAATTAGATGAGTAATAAGGAGACAATGCTGGTAGTGTCCACAATAGTAAACACGAATGTCCCCAGATAAGAAGTGCTGCTGCTTTCCAAAAAACACCCAGGAGGTGGTAAAATAAGAAAGGTACCTAACTAATAAATTTGTGATGATATACTGCTACTTTTTTTGCTGCTTTTACAGCTGCATCTCTAATCATCACAGCAGTGCATGATGTTCACGCAGAATTTGACTAAGTGGAAAACAGAGATTGTTCCATGCCTAAGGGAGCTGCACAGAGAACAACTATGGAGAGGGACAGACTGTCAGAGTAGAACAGCAGGAAGTAATATGACCAAGGGTAGTAAAAAGAGGCAGGTTTGCAAATACGGGGTCAAGTTACTTGAAGTAACATGAATTATAGAGTAAGCAATATCATGAAGGTGAAGCCTTGGAAACATTTTGAATGGATAGAGAGAGGCTAAAGAACACAGACAATAGAATACAGTATAGACAGTTTTTATTAGGGCTTAGACATTAAAGGTGACAGGTGAATCACAGATTTGCTTTGACTGGTTAGTCCAGCCTGCCTGTTCAAGCTGAGTCAGCAAACAGAGGATTCCCAGTACTGTCTGAAGTCTGGTTGTGAGGACCATAACAGTAAAAAACAACCAAATAAAAACCATCACAAAACAAGTGTTTTCTTGTGCTTAGAATTTTTTGTTTGTTTGTTTAATTTCTCTCCATTTCCTGCTGTCTTGTCACTGGGCACTACTGAAAAGAGCCTATCTTCCTCTTCTTCATTTTCTCCCAACAGGAGATAATCCATTCATCCATATTTCTGTAAGATCTCTATGAACCACGGTTTCTCCAGGCTAAACAATCCCAGCTCTCTGCCTTTCCTTAATATGAAAGATACTTCAGACCTTTCATAATCTTTGTTGTCTTGCCCTACACTCAGTCCAGTATACCTTTCTTGTACTGTGGGCCCAAAACTGGACCCAGCACTCCAGATGTGCTGAATACAGAGGAAGGATCACTTTTCTTCACANACTAGACACCTATATCTAAAAGATGGTCATTACTTTATTGGATTGCTACTCTTTCACAAGGTACAGGAGACAAAAAGAACTGCTTTGAGAGGCATGTATATCTAACAGCATCTCTCTGCTCCACAGCAGCTACCCTGCACACCACTTCACATCAGTCTAGAAGCTCCCACAAAGCAAATATGTAGAGATCACTGCACATACAGTGACTTGGGCACATACAGCTACAAGTAACAGTTCTACTAAACAGGTTTATGAAGACTAAAACCCACGAAGAAAATATGCTTACTTGGTTGTTTTTTACTGTTATGGTCCTCACAACCAGATTTCACTGTCCTTCAGCTCAAGCCCATCTGCACTAGCAGCTTATCTTGTTTTGATGGGGCTGGAATTAAAGCTAAACCAGAGTCTATAACTCATATGGACATTAGCAGCTTAAATAAGCCAGCTGCCCACTCTTCCTACCTTGGAAGAACAAAGAGCAATTAATCTGTTCAGAAAATAAAACTGAACTCATGAGCTTATTGTTAGAACACCCAAGAGAAGCCAGCCTTTAAATATATGTAGTTCTCATTCCCAGAAGGAAGGTGGTTGTTTCATAAGAGAGGTTCCTTAGGTGCATTGAGTCACCAGCTTGGCAAGAGGGCTTGAAGCATCTCACCATTACTACGTACGCAGACTGACAAACATGCATTCTGCTACAAGAGCTCCAGTACCACAGCAAGCCATACTGCTTTCAATTTATGGTGCTGATTTGCTGCCAGAAGAATTTAATTAGATGAGTAATAAGGAGACAATGCTGGTAGTGTCCACAATAGTAAACACGAATGTCCCCAGATAAGAAGTGCTGCTGCTTTCCAAAAAACACCCAGGAGGTGGTAAAATAAGAAAGGTACCTAACTAATAAATTTGTGATGATATACTGCTACTTTTTTTGCTGCTTTTACAGCTGCATCTCTAATCATCACAGCAGTGCATGATGTTCACGCAGAATTTGACTAAGTGGAAAACAGAGATTGTTCCATGCCTAAGGGAGCTGCACAGAGAACAACTATGGAGAGGGACAGACTGTCAGAGTAGAACAGCAGGAAGTAATATGACCAAGGGTAGTAAAAAGAGGCAGGTTTGCAAATACGGGGTCAAGTTACTTGAAGTAACATGAATTATAGAGTAAGCAATATCATGAAGGTGAAGCCTTGGAAACATTTTGAATGGATAGAGAGAGGCTAAAGAACACAGACAATAGAATACAGTATAGACAGTTTTTATTAGGGCTTAGACATTAAAGGTGACAGGTGAATCACAGATTTGCTTTGACTGGTTAGTCCAGCCTGCCTGTTCAAGCTGAGTCAGCAAACAGAGGATTCCCAGTACTGTCTGAAGTCTGGTTGTGAGGACCATAACAGTAAAAAACAACCAAATAAAAACCATCACAAAACAAGTGTTTTCTTGTGCTTAGAATTTTTTGTTTGTTTGTTTAATTTCTCTCCATTTCCTGCTGTCTTGTCACTGGGCACTACTGAAAAGAGCCTATCTTCCTCTTCTTCATTTTCTCCCAACAGGAGATAATCCATTCATCCATATTTCTGTAAGATCTCTATGAACCACGGTTTCTCCAGGCTAAACAATCCCAGCTCTCTGCCTTTCCTTAATATGAAAGATACTTCAGACCTTTCATAATCTTTGTTGTCTTGCCCTACACTCAGTCCAGTATACCTTTCTTGTACTGTGGGCCCAAAACTGGACCCAGCACTCCAGATGTGCTGAATACAGAGGAAGGATCACTTTTCTTCACAGGCTGTCAGTGATCTTCCTAGTGCAGCCCAGAATACCATTGGCCTTTTTCATCATCAGGGCATATTGCTGCTGGATGGTAAGTTTCTTGCTCCCAAGGGTCTCAAGGCTCTTCTTTGCCAAGTTACTGTTCAGCTGTTCAGCTCCTGGACCATATTAACGCCTGGAGTTACTCTTATCCCAATGTAAGATCTTGCATTTCCCATTGTTGAGCTTCATTAGATTCCTCTCTGCCCAATCCTCCAGCCTATCAAGGTTCCTCTGAGTAGCAGCACAACCCACTGATGTAACAGTCACTCCTCATGTTCTATAACCTGTGAACTTGCTCAGATGCCTTAAGATTTCTTATATTCTTTATCTTTCTAGATTTTAGCATAGCTTCATGGTTTCTCACACTTGGGATGATAGAATACCTCTTTCTCATGGTCTGTGAAATGTTGTTTAATGTTTTTTGGGGGGAAAAATATATTCCAGCATGGACAACCTGTTTGGGACATGAGAAGTGGAGGGAAATAAGAAGATATGGGGTATACAAAGCAAGAAAACCCCTCTGGAGAAGCTCAAAGGGGCAGACCTGGGGGCAGGATGGGGAACAAACGATTTTGGGATTGGATGTATCCATTCGATATTAAAATTGATTGGTATTGAAAAGGGGTACTGGTGCTATGGTGGGTGCATGTGTTGGTGTAACACTGTGGACATGTAAGCTTCTATTAAAGACCAGCTCTTTATTTTATCCTCGTTGAGGAAGATTTTCTCTCATTTTAGGCATCAGATCCATCATCCAGGCCATTAATGAAGATTCTCAACATTACTGGCCCAAGTATCAGTCCCTGAAGTATATCACTAGTGACTTGCATCCAATTTGATTTTGTGCCACTTATCACAACCTCTGAACCTGCTGTGACCTAGTTTTCAATTCACCTCAATGTGGACTTATTTATCCCACACTTTGTCAGCTTGTCTATTAGAATGTTGTGGAAGAAATTCCCTAAAAAACCTATTACAGCCAAGGTAAACAATGTCTCTCCTTGATCCTTCTGGTAATCGGGAATAATATTGATAAGAACGGGCAGATCCATCAGATCAATGAGTGGCTCCAAGGTTGGTGTCATTGGAAAAATTTTGGGTTTTTCAACCATGAGATGATCTACTCAACATCTGCTCTACTGACACCTGATGGGATGCACCTTTCTCAGAAGTGAAAAGGAGTTCCAGCACAGGAGCTAGCAGGACTCATTGACAGAGTTTTAAAGTAGCTTGGAAGGGGGAAGAGGACAAAACCAGGCTCACCAGTGATAAGCAATGGGATGTTGTACCAAAACTTGAGGAAACAAGCACTAATGGGATCACTCAATGTACCACACCTGAAATGTTTCTACATCAACGCACACAGATGAGACACAAATAAGAGGAGCTCGAAGCTTTGGCCCAGTCCCAGAGATCTGACATCTTTGGCGTTAAGTGAAACCTGGTGGGATGAGACCTGTGACTGGAGTGCCCTGTTGGATGGTTACAGGCTCTTCAGCAGGGATAGGCAGAGTAGAAGAGCCAGAGGGGTGGCACTGTATGTAGCAGAAGAGTTAGAATGTATGGAGCTCAGTATTGGGTAAGAATCAAGGGGCAGACAAATAATGCAGAGATCATCATGGGATTCTATCACAGATCTTCCAGCCAGGATGATGATACTGATGAATTCGTTTAAGGAACGAAGGGACACTTCCAAGTCAACTGTCATTGTTATTACGGAAGACTCCAACTTGTAAGCAATTAACTGGGAGCATCTCACAGCTCGTACAACCTGAGCCAGAAGATCCTAAAAGATGACAATTTTATGGAACAGGTCCTAAGGGAGCCAACTCAGGAAGATGCTCTCCTTGATCTGCTGCTTGTCAACAGTGTGGATCTCGTGTGAAAAGTGGAGATTGGTGGCTGTCTTGACCACAGTGACCATGAAGTGATTGAATTTAAAGTTTCTGTTGACAGGCCAAAAGGTGCCAGCAAAACCTCAACTCTGGACATGAGGAGAGCAGAGTTCAGGCTGCTTAGGGAGTTAGTAAGTAAGGACCCTGAGAAAATGTTTTTGCAGGTGCTGGGGTCCATCAGTGCTGATCACTTTTTAAATATCACCTCCTAAGGGCCCAGCAGCAGCAATTCCTAAATGTCAGAACTCAAGCAGGTGAAGGAGAAGGCCAGCTTGGCTAAACAGGAATCTTCTCTTGGAACTAAGGTGAAAAAGAAGGTGTATGCCCAGGGGAAGGAAGGTCAAGTTACATGGGAAGAATTCAGAGTGCTGCTTGTTACGGTAGGGAAAAAAATTGTGTGGCCAAACCTCAACTAGAGTTGCAGGTGATCAGAAGTGTGGGGAACAATAAAAAAAAATTCAAATATATTAATGGCAATAGGCAATATAGAAATATCATCAGCTCATTACAGAATGAGGATGGTCACCTCACAAACAGACACAGAGACAAGGCAGAGGTGTTTAACCCATTCTTTGTCCCTGTCATGGATGACAGACCAAGGGTGTCCCAGTGCCCTAAGCTGGAGGACAATGACTGGAGAATGATCAACTCCCAGCCAACCTTGAAATTGTGAGGGATCTGCTGCTCCAGCTGGATCCCTACAAATCTACGGCACCTGATGGGATTAATTCCAAAGTCCTCAAAGAGCTACTGATGCATCATAAAACCTTTCTCAATGATTTTGGAGTGATCTTGGGAACTCAGAGAGGTCCCAGCTGACTGGAAGCTGGCAAACATTGTCCTGATTTTCAAAAAGGGCAAGAAGCAGGACCCGGGAAATTACAGGCATGTTAGTCTCACTTCAGTTCCTTGTAAAGTTATAGAGAGGATTATTTTGGGAAGTGTTGAAAAACACCTGAAAGAATGCAGTCACTGGTCACATCCAGCACGGCTTCCTGAGAGGAAAGTCCCACTTATCAAACCTAACTTTCTTTCATGAAAAGGTAACTCACCCAGTTGATCGAGGGATGCCAGTTGATGTAATCCTTTTGGATTTCAGAAAAGCTTTTGATACTCTCACAGGATCCTTCTGGACAAAATGTCCAGCACACAGCTGGATAAACAAATCCAGTAGGTGAGCACATGCAGGTGAGAAATTGGGTTGGCTCATGGGTTGATCACAGAGGGTAACAGTGAATGGAGTCGCATCAGACTGCGAACCCATCACTAGTGATGTTTTTTAAATGTCTTAACTAACCTGAAATAAATGATAGCTACCTGAAATAAAGAGATTGTTCAAGTACATACTGAGTAGGAATCACAGCTTACTGTAGACTATTGCAAGGTAAGGAAGTTAAGAGAAGAAGGCTTTGGTACAAGTGAAAAGCCATTCTTCATTGACAAGGATTTTTCTTTTTACCATTCCAAATTAACTGCAACTTTTAGAAGAACTTTAAAAGGTAGTTTGACTATATGGAAAACTGAGCAGCCAAGAACTTCTAAAGAATCTGTCAGAATTTTCCTATTTCCATCCTCTCTGGTGTAGTCAGAGGGTCTCTGGACTGCGAGGAAATTCCTAAGGTCATCTTTCATCTGCATGAACAATGCCTCCATTTAGGATAGACCTCCCTGTGGTCTCCAACTGAGCACATTAGATGCAACAAATCTGAAGTGCAGAAATTTGGTAACATCACAACCATGTTTATTAATTTGTTAGCTTCTTTTTCTTCAAGCTGACAGCAATTTTTTTTTGAGCTGTACATACTCAGGATATTTTCCTGTGAAAAAGATAACAACAGGTTTATGATTGAATACAGAAGGTGTATTCAGCATACATAGGAAGCACTTATTAAGCTGCCTTGTCACAATATAAACTGAGAAGGGAGTTTCCCTTGGTGATCAAAGCAGTAACATCCATGGGAATGCTTATCATCTCATTCAAAGTCAGGAATTCTCTTTCTTCCTATCACCATACTTGCAAGTGTTAGAGACCTATTCATTTGTATCAGCATATCTAGACTCTGATCTGTTGGAGAAAAGCAACTCTATCCAGATTGATGTCCCTCTCACAATGGGAATGAAAACAAATTGTTGAGAACTTGTGACTAACATCAACAAAGCAGCTGGGGTTGGATTTGACCATGACCTCAGTACACAGATTGCAGTGAAGAGGCGGGCCAAGCTGTGATNAGGAAGAGACAGCAGGCAGCAGAAAGTCCGGCGGGGAAGGGAAGGTCCTCCAAAAGCCGTGTTGAGAAGAGATGCCTTCAGCTTAGAGTTCCCGGGGAAAAGAGAGAGAGAGCATGCTCTCCGACGTAGAGATATAGTCCAGCCCCCCTTCCCAGCATTCCTTCTGGGTCTCCCGGGCTGATGGGAAAAAGACCCCGGCAGGAGGTAACCTTGGTAACCTGGCTACTCCTCCCAGCCAAAATGTAGGCATAGGAGAAAGAGTTATTTTTTCCTTTGTCTTCCCCTGTGGTTTTAAGCCAAACCATTACAGTCAGCTAAGCAAGCCAGGAGGCCGAGCTGTAAACTGGCATTCCTACAGCACCACTGACATGGGCTGCTGGGGACATGGATCCTGACACCAAATATTCTTTTTATTCTGTTCAGTGTGTCACAGGTTTTCTGTACCACAGACTTTTTGACTCTTACTTTGAAAACAGATGTATTGTTTTCTGTCCTATGGCTCTCCCTTGTGCTTTTTACAAGCATGTAGAAGGTTTTTTTTAAGTGATAATTTACATTTACATTTACACACCTTTCTGAAGGAGGGAATTATTCATCCTCCTCTCTGCTGTCAATTTACAGAGTGTCCTCTCCTCCCTCTTCTGTCTCTACAGAGTAGAACTGAAGTACAACCAGATTATAGTGGATGGTGTCTCTTAACTCCCAATGCCAACTCAGAGATGCCAAAGACTAGGAATTTTATATAAATACTGTTTTAGTTCAGCACACTTCTCCTAGTGACTTGTAGTTGCAAGAATTCAACAGATTTATAAACTAAATAATAATGCCTCAAGTAAGCCAGCTGTTAGAATTTAATTTGGCAATTAGGTGTGAAAAGCTTATTTTAGTGATCAGTCTGGTATCATCCAGTGAATAAAAACTGAATCAATTTACGGACCAGCTTTCCTCTTCCCTGAAGCTTTCGTTATTGTCTTCTGTCTGCTGTCTTCTAAAACAGAGAACATACAGAGCAGGACAGTCACCTCCACTACATTTGGTACAGTCTGGGGCAAGATTGCTCTTGAGGGGGTGAACTAACTATGGTGAATTAACAATGGTGAAAGAGGCAAAAATTCTGACTAGAAAACAATCTTAAAACTAGCAGCCCTTACGAACTGAGGGGTTTATAGCCCTAGGCTTTGTGTCATAGCCCTAATGACGTGCCTGTCAAATCAAAAAGCAGTGCATCCCAGTGATACAAAGAAAGTTGAAACATAAAGATCCCTGTTCCTTCAGCACAGGAAATAACTGGAGGACTAGAGACAGCTGTACTAAAGAAAGGAGAAAATATGCTGAGGGTAAGCCTTTGGCTAAATTTTAAATCTTTTCCAATGTGTTCTAATGGATCATAGCCCTTTGCCTGTGATTTCTTATGAAAAAAAGACAATGTTTAATATCATCTGTTCTGTATCCTTAACTGTCTTTCTCCTGCCTTCTTCTTGTGCAGACTCCTTATTTCTAGTCCCATTTGTCTCATATTAATCACAGTACTAGGGAAAGGCCCTTGGGGTTTTGTGACTCAGTCCCTTCAGCTGCTGTTTCCAGCAGCATTCATCCTGAATTCCTCCTTGTCCCACAGCTTTCAGTCCAGGTTTTTAGACTCCTCAGCTTTTGGGTTTCACCCCATTCTCACCAATTCACTAACCAGCCAGTGCTACTTTTTATTCTGTCACTATTCCCTAGTTTCTCCTTACATCTTCCTCCTTCTGAATTCCTTCCCACCTCTGTAACCCTTAGCCATTTAGTTTTCTTAGTTTTCTTACTCACACCATCCCGGCCACCCCTTCCAAATATTCTATCCAATCTCAGTCTCCCACTTCTTTCTGTGGAAGGCATTTAAACAGTTACTTAAACTCTACAAGCTCTGGTGACAGACAAGTTGATCCATTAGTGCAACTTCCTGCACATCCAGACTCATTCACAACACAACGGTTTGCTTTCAAAGTGCAAGAAAAAGTTGCACAGAGCAGAGAAACATGCTGGTCATGTTGCCTTGTGAGAACTTGGCCGGAAATTAAAATATGTACTGACACAGAGAAATCTGCAGAAAACAAATTCTTGCTGTTATCACAAGGAGGTATAGTGCCTGTCACTGTTGGCTGGGTGGCCCAATAAAAATTATTCTGTCATTGCAAGAAAGAAACTTAATGCATTGCAAGAACTGGTGGGCTGTTAGGTTTGTTATTAGCTTGAGTGAATTTACAGTGCAAACTGAAGCTTGGTACTGGGTGTCTTTTGTTATGATGTGGAGTTTAAGTGTGAGATTATACCAGAGGCCTTGAAGATATGTGCACAGGTTGAATAAAGAGGCCACAAGACTATAAATATCTCACTGGTGGTCAGCTTCTGTTCTTGAAGTATTATAACATTAAATGCTCTGAGAACACTGCTTTAGACAAGGAAGAGTCAAGACAAGAGGACAAGGAAGCAGTCAAACAACAGAATAAGTCAAACAAATCTGGCCACAGGATGTTGACAACCATCAGCACTGCAGAGTAAACAGTCCACCAAAAAGAGACCGAAGACTTAAAATCCACTAAGATCCGCAAGCATTTTTAAAATGGACTAGATCTTGATATTTGAAAGGAATTGCTGCTGACAAATGGTCATCAGCACTGGGTCATCATGGAAGTTTCTTCCCAAAAACTATTTCAAAGCTTCAAGTACATTACCTCCTTCAAGGATCATTACTTTTCAAATATCTTTTATCATGCCAGTCAGGTTTCAGGTCTGTATAAAAGTCTGTGTCTGAGTGCATAAATTACAGTCACCTGTTGTCTCACACTTTGCAATCCTAAATAAAGCATTACTGTACACAAATTCAGTTTGGCTAGTGTGATAACTTCCAGTGTGACAACTACCACACTGATCCGCCCCAAAACGGCCAAGCAATTACACTAGAAAATCGCTGTCGGTCACTTCTAACTGGAAGTGTTCTATTGTATTTCATGTATGTTTCTTACTAATGTGCAT
This sequence comes from Neodrepanis coruscans, assembly GCA_013400695.1. Taxonomy (NCBI): domain Eukaryota; kingdom Metazoa; phylum Chordata; class Aves; order Passeriformes; family Philepittidae; genus Neodrepanis; species Neodrepanis coruscans. Next base: position 32,220 of record VYZS01071766.1, on the reverse strand, counting down.
ATATAAGAAAACCATAAAATCCTCAGTGTGAGCTGGCTCTTCCATTGAAATAAAAGGCAAGCCTCCCAACAGAACCAGGGTTTTAGACATCACACAGGAGGAACACATTGTTTCACAGAATAAAGTGTTGGAATTGGTGTGGCCATTTCCTTCATTAGGAAGTGTTAGGTAGTGTAAAAGTACCTGGGTTGGAATAATTCTCTCACTGTTGCACAGTTTCTGTACTATTATTATTTGTTTCTTACTTTTATGCTTTACATCAGAAGTACATATACAGCTGCATACCTTACCTCCGGTACTACTGCTTTAATACAAAATAAAGAAAGGCACAGGGGCTCAACTGACTGCTATGAAAGGCTACGAAAGGCAAAATGGTATTCTGCCATTGTAAAATTATTCCAGAAGTTAATTATTTGTGTTCTGGAGGCATTTTTTTCGTGCTTCTTTACCTGGTGGTTTAACCTGGTAACCTTGCCCCAGGGAAGAAGGGTGTGTCTGTTCTGTGGAACTGGAGGTAAAAACCTGGTGTTGCAAGAACCTAGAGCATCTAAAAAACTCCAAAGAACAAGCTGAGGCTTTGTGCCTCAAGCCATGTAATATAATTGGAGAAATGTCTCATAGGGTATTACATTAGAGTGTAAACTAAAATTCAGTGAGATGTAGCACACTAGAGACTTGGTTCAAATATTACAATTAAGAAACATTCACTTAATAAACTGCACTTTCAATCACGTAGCTTTTGGGGGAAATGTCATTATAATTATCGTCAGGGACTGTGTCAAGATGGAGCAGGTGCAGAAAGCGGGCCAAAATTACATGTGTCTGACACACTGCTGCACACCTTACCTTTTACTTTGGTGTCACATTGAAAGTTTTGTCTGTACCAAATCTCTACAAGTACCTCAAAAAGAGGTTATAGTGAGGTGGGCACTAGTTTCTTCTTCCACACCTATAATGAGAGGACCAGCGGAACTTACTGTAAAATGGAGCACAGGAGATTCAGATTAGATATTACAAAAACATATTCCCTGTCAGGGTGGTCAGGCACTGGAATAGGCTGCGGAGGTGGGTGGCGGAGTGCCCGTCCCCGGAGGTGTTGGTGAGGCTTAGACCAGGCGCTGGCGATGTGGTTCTGCGGTGTCGGAAAGCTCTCTTCCAATCTTGGTTATTTCGTGTTCTGTAACTACACGAAACCAAGCGCTACTTGTAAATTTTCTCTGTACCGCCGCAGTGTCCCTCGCTGGGGCTCCCGATCGGTCTGTGTTCCGTCAGAACCCGCGTCCTGCTCCCTCACAGCGGTTCCCCCAACGACCCCAGCACGGCCCCGCCGCGCCTCCATGGCGCCCCCTGCACCCGCACCAGCCGCCCGAGCCCTGCCCAATGGGGAAGGGGGCCGCGCCTCCGGCAGCGCTGATTGGCCGCGGCTGGGAGGAGGTGCGGCAGCGCGGGGGGCTGCGGCGCAGTCGCGGGTGGGCAGGCGGAGCGGCGGCGGCGGCCATTTCAGCATGTCGCGGGAGATCGAGCTATGTCCTGGGCGGCGGGTGGGCGGTGACCAGCCCTGCTTCATCATCGCCGAGATCGGGCAGAACCACCAGGGCGACCTGGACATCGCCAAGCGCATGATCCGCATGGTCAAGGTGCGTGCGGGGCGCCCGCGGGGGAAGGTGGGTGAGCGGGAGCCCCCGGGCGCTGGCGGGGAACGCGCCCTCGGGAGCGGCGGCGGCGGCGTCTTGCGGTGGTGCTGCTCGGGAGGAGCGGAGCAGCTTACGGGAGGGTTTATTTCTATAGCAGCGTCTCTGTAAGGAGACCCTTGCACTTCGCTTCGGTGAGAGTTCTGGAACACAAGCCCTTTGAAGAGTGGCTGAGGGAGCTGAGGTTGTTTAGCCTGGAGAAGAGGAGGCACAGGGGAGACCTCACTGCTCTCTGCAACTCCCTGAAAGGAGGCTGTAGGCGGGGGGGGGGAGCGGTCTCTTCTCCCAGGCCCCCAGTGACTGAATGAGAGGACACAGTCTCAAGCTGCGCCAGGGGAAGTTTACATTAGACATTAGGAAAAAATCCTTCACAGAAAGGGTGATTAGGCGCAGGAATGGGTTGCTCAGGGAGGTAGTTGGAATCACCGTCCTGGAGATGTCTGAGGAAAACCTGGACTGTTTAAGAGAAGGCTGAACGTGGCACTTACTGCCATGATGTAGTTGACATAGTGGTGGTTTGCCATAGGTTGGACTCGGAGGTCTTTTCCAACCTAATTGATTCTGTGGTTGTGTGTGACAGCTGCAGCCCCGCAGCTGTGGCTGGAGCTCATGGAGAATTTTGGAAGAATTGGGCAGCTGCTGAACTATTTCTTATGAACCTCCAGTTTGACTTGGTTGCCTTAGGGCAGTAGCTTTTTTTTGGTGGTAATTCTTGAGCCATCCAGGAAGACAGCCAAGTTGCTTTGAAATTCCATGTTATATCCATTAAATAGAAAATAGCACATCATCACTGAAGAATTGCTCGGGGCATAGTGTGTTCAGACCTGTGACTGTGGTGTAAGTGCAGAACAGTGTACTGAGGATATATCTTTACTGTTTGTAAATTATTATTTTAATTTATTATTATCCCTGGAGATGTTCACGAGTCCTCTGGATGTGGCATTGGGTGATTTGGTTTAAGGGTTATAGTAGTAATACCAGGTGGGCAGTTGGACCAGATGATCTTGAAGGTCTCTTTCAACCTTGATGATTCTATAGGTTTAACGTTCATACTCCTTCCACAGAAATCAGCTTTTCAGATAAGTAGCATTCATAGCAAGAGGCTATGCAGTTTTGTAGGTTTAGTGTGATTTCTCTCTAGACTGCTGCTTCTCTAAGTGTTGAAGTAAAAGGGCTTATGTGGGTCCTCAGTCACTTTGTTCATTACCATTTCTGTGATTGCTGTGATGGCTATCATGAGCACATTTGTTGCTCAGTCCTTGTGTTCAGACTTACGATGAGTGCAGTTTCTCTTGCACTGCCACTCAGTGTGCACCAACTTCTTTTGCAGGACTGTGGAGCAGACTGTGCTAAGTTCCAGAAGAGTGAACTGGAGTACAAATTCAACAAGAAAGCCTTAGAAAGGCCCTACACCTCTAAACACTCCTGGGGAAAGACCTATGGGGAGCACAAGCGCCACTTGGAGTTTAGTCATGACCAATACAGAGAGCTAAAGAAGTATGCAGAGGAGGTTGGCATTTTCTTCACAGCTTCTGGCATGGATGAGGTATGTCAGCTATATTGGAACAACATGGGGAGTCTGGCTCTTGGGTCTGTTGGGTATTACTTAGGTGTGGTAGTTCTTACATAAAAGAAATGTGTGGACAATAACTTTCTAAATAAGATAGCTAGAGTAATTTGACAGTTCACGTGTGTCTCTACCATGGTTGAGTAGATAGATGGCTGAGCATCTTGGAAGACTCTTTGCCATGTGCATCAAGATATTTACGCACAGTAAATAATACTAGAGACAAGTCCTCTGTTTCAAGTTCATAAACAGTCAAGGCTTTGAGAGTTTAAATCAAGTCGTCTGTCTAACTGCTGTGGTATGTTGGCTCCAAGCATTTAAAACTTCCTTCTGTATTTAAACCAGATTCCTTTCTTAACCAAATCCAAATTATTTCCCTCTTCCGCCCCCACTTCCCCCCTCCCCTACTCCTTGCTGTTTACTAGACCTCTCTTAGTGTCTCTAAGCAGCATAAATGTTGCCCCTTCTTCTACTAATCTCATGGAGAAGGTCCCCACCTTGCCCAGTTACTCCTGAAGCATTTACTGATTTTTGCCAGTGTGCTCTTGGACAGTTAGTCACCAGCTTGTCAACTCCGTGAAGCTGTTCCCCCTTAAGATATGAATGCTTCTAACTGTTGCATCTTCCTCACCTCAGAATGGTGTTAGAGTATTAAGAAATGCAAGGTACAGCTGAAATGTGTTAACTGGAAAGATCAAGTAACAGTTGAACTTCAGTATAGATCAGAGATTGCAGATTGTTTTCCTTTTCTTTGTGGCCTAGAAAATACAGAGAACCAAACTGAAAGAGACCCTAGTAGAAGTAGGCTAGCCACTCCTGCATACAGCTAGCAGAAAAATGTCCCTGGCTTCCTGCAAATAGCCTTTTCCAGTATGGGAAAAGGATGTGATTTACTTAATGTTTTAAGGTGATCTGTTCAGTGCCTCACTTGCTTATTATCAGAGACAGTTCCTGATTTATCAGTGTTATCTTCTTGCTCACAATTTTTTGTCCTGCCTCATCTGATGTAAAAGTTCATATTTTTATCTCTCCCATAATTGAACACAATAAGTATTATACCTCTTCTCTTTTGTAACCTCTCAATTTGGCAGTTTCAATCCTTCAACATTTTTATGCTGTCTTTTCCAGTCCTCTGCCCCTTCTTACTGCTTGTGTCAACTTAACTGTCCTATTGACCAAAATCCTTGAATTGTTATACCCCTGCTGAAGTGGTAGAAGCATCAAATACCATAAGAAGTCACTTAAGGTGTGCAATAGACAAAAAGATGTTTTGTGTGCATGGCAATAGCTCAGTTCCTGAGATTCAGAAATGGACCTATGAAGAGAGAGTGTTGTGTTGTTTCTTTTATCACTATCTTCATGTCTAGAAGACCTGCTGAAAACCTTGTACTCCTTTAACAAAGGAGTAACTGAACCCAGGATTCTTGCACTTCTGTATCTGGGATCTTAATGATTCATGTGCCTCTTTGGGGGAGAAAGTCCACACTCTTTCTTCTATGGTGTTAAAACCTCTGGTTTCTGAAGGCTATAGTGCAATATAGAGCATCTTTTATATGCAGCTGAGATCACTTTCTGCTTCTAGGATCCTTCTTTTTCTTTGCCATTGTCCTTTGTGTGTGGCCACATCAGCTAGTTAAGAGAACCGATTCATGTTTGTGCCTTCTTTTTGGAACACTAATTACACTACACAGCTCATAAGATTTCTGGTGATATTTCTGCAAGACATGGGTTTGGCACTTATGGAAAACATTGTATAAACTGATGTAATAAATCCCTGAGAATACGTTAACTTCTATAGACTTAATGTAATCTTTGGAACTCCAGCTGTGTCAAAAAGGTTAAACTATGTGTTTAATTACCTGAGGAAATAAATGAAGTGATGCATGAAGTAAACACAAAGGCTATGAATAACTTATCTGTTCTCCTCTAGTGTGTACTGAAGATTAAACAGGATCTCATTGAACCACTCCCTTTAATGTCATTCCTGTTATTTGAAATTACTTCCTGATCCTTGAATCTCTTACAGAAAAAAACCTGCCAATTTTCAAGAAATACTTACATTATGAAGAGTGGCCTTAGATATGTGGTCTGTCTGTCATATTTAGTTTTGTGCCTTGTCCTGAGATTAGATCTGTGGCTTTTTAATATAGTTCACTCATTGTCTTTATGCACAATGCATCTTAGTGAATAAACTATATTAAAGAAATGTTATGCATTCTAGGTACAAGTAATTGAATCTCCATCATACTGATGATAGAAAAATTAGCCCAAATAAGATGTGATTCTCCTCTGGACATTAGCATGCTGGCACTAAGTAAATTTAACTGCAACAAGGAAAGGGCTGAAGAAATTAGAAGTGTTTGTAGGTGGTTAATGGGGGACAAAGGTAACTATTTCATTGTTTTCCCTGCAGGTGAACGGAGGATTTAAATACCTCTTGCCTTGATAGGTTTGGAATTGGAATTTTCTTCCTTGAAGTTACTCATATTTTAAAGGTCACTTACTGATAAAATACTGATTTTCAGGGAGCCTCCAATAATTCCTGAATTGTCTGCAACAGAGCACACATATTTTCAGACAAAAGCAGATTATAAATAAACTGTTTTGTAATCTTTTCTTTGGCATAATTTATTTTCTAGTGTCTCTCCTAGAAGCAAATGCATTTTGGATTTCCCTTCTTGGGTGCTTCTTTTTTTCAGGTGCTTATTTAATACGCTTATACAGTTTTTCAGTGTGGTGGATCTAGTCAGGAAAGCTGTAATTTTAAACTCTCTGTGGTTTAATGTTTCTGACCTGCAGGAAGTGTGTGGCTCAAAGACTGCCTGTGTGCCTGTAGTAGATTTATTCTTAAGCAGGATGCTTTCTCTAGTAGAGTCAAAAAAATTTTAAAAAGGCAGTAATGCTCTGGTCCTCAAGTTCATCTTTCAGTTACAGAAGCAGTGGAACTCACCTGTACTAAGCAGCAGGACCTACAGCTGGCTTGATCAGCTGGGGCTGGGACACCGAAGAGGCTGCCTTGAGACAGTGATCCCAGTCCAAAACCTGTAGAGAAGTAGTACAGGTCTGAAGGAAGCCACCATAATTATACTTCACCTGGAAGGAAATCAGAAACTAATATCCTTAGGATAGCAAATGCTGCTTCAGGAACAGTGTATTTTGGGGGGATATCTGTAATATCTACCTAAATAATTAAGCTTTGGTTTTGCTGTTTTGAAGGGTATTTCACAGCACAGTCGTTCTTTATCCTTTGATTGAAGTGGTGTGTTAAAATGCAGTGATTTCTTTTCCTTGTAGATGGCTGTGGAATTTCTACATGAACTGGATGTTCCATTTTTCAAAGTAGGATCAGGAGATACAAATAATTTTCCATACTTAGAAAAGACTGCAAAGAAAGGTAAGCATTTTGTCTGAGCCGTCTTGGTAAGCATCGCGTTGTCATAATAATACATCACTTATTAGATCTTTCATCCAATTGATTTTTGGGAAAAAATCTGAAGTTTCTTGAGAAGAAACTCATCCTCAGGCTTGGAAAAAAAGCATTCACCTAACTAGTTTCTAGGTTCTTTTCTAGTTTCACTGAATTAATTTACTTCAAGAACTTTATTTTATCTCCTGTAGTTTTCTTGCAGACTTAGGACAAAATTTGTGCGTATTTTCTAATGGCTAGGTCGCCCGATGGTGATCTCCAGTGGGATGCAGTCAATGAACACAATGCATCAGGTTTATCAGATTGTGAAGCCCATCAATCCAAACTTCTGCTTCCTGCAGTGCACCAGTGCATACCCACTTCAGCCAGAGGATGTCAATCTCCGTGTTATATTGGTCAGTGAGTAACCCAGAGTGTGCCTTTGTTACAGTAGCAGGGAAGGGCTGTGCACTTTTGCTGAGAAGTATTTTCAGATCTCTGGCATGCTGGAATTTGCTTGTGAGAAGATGTATCGTGTTCCTCTAATTCATGCAAGTGTTAAAGTAAAAAATACCCATTGTATCCTTTTTTTAGGCAAAACTCATCTTTGAGGAATATGATAAAGGATATTACTGCAGTATTCACAGTTGAACAGAGGAGAATAGGATGTGTGGTTAACAGGTTAACCCTGTGCTTTATAGTGCAAAGAAGTAATTCTGTAGACTGTAACCATTAAGAAGGTGCATGGAAGTGACAGTGTAATTCTAAATAGGGGGCTAGACCATAAGCTTTTGTTAAAGCTCCATGTGACCATCAGAGCAATCAAGAAAATTGATTAGATGCTGGTATAGTTTCCTTCACTGGAAATATTACTTGGATATGTCCAATAATAATGTAAGAAAGTTTCCCCAAGTTGGCCAGTGTTCAAGCACTAGCTTGGATTTATGCTCATGTAGTATGTTACTTTTAGTAGAATGTAACATGGCTGCATTTAATTCCTTTCAGGATTGGGTGACTGTCCTCTATGTATGAATTAAAAGATTGCTTTGGATTTTAAATACAGAATTAAAGAAAAATGGTTTGGATAGAGATAAAGGTTTACCAGTCCACTGGGTTCTTGGATGAAAATAAAACACTGTTACTGTAACTTACAGTGATGTAGGCTTTGAAGAATAGTAATGAATTAAAAATAGTAATGAATTAAAAAGAAAAACATTAAGTTGCAGAAAAGAACATACCTCCTTTTTCTTGTTAGTACTGATAATACTAGTGGAATTTGGACGTGACAGTTGGTAATGCAACGTCACTTGTTAAATATAAAAAAATGTATTCTTAGCTTAACAAACTGCTTGTTTTGTGGTACAATAATTGTCCATGGGTTTTTATTGCAGTTATCCTTGTTAAATTTGCTTTGTCTTTGCAATTGCTACCTTGGTAATTCAGACCAACTCTGTCATGATTCAAGGCATATCAGTCAGCTTTTCCTGATATCCCCATTGGCTATTCGGGGCATGAAACTGGCATAGCCATTTCAGTGGCAGCTGTTGCTATGGGTGCTAAAGTCGTGGAACGTCATGTGACCCTTGACAAAACATGGAAAGGAAGTGACCACCAAGCATCTCTGGAGCCAAACGAACTGGCAGAGTTAGTGAAAGCCATCCGTACTGTGGAAAAAGCAATGGGTTCTCCAATCAAACAACTCTTGCCCTGTGAAATGGCTTGCAATGAAAAGGTAACTTTTGCTTTTGATTCATGTAAACCTGCAGCTCATTTAGACCTCTAGCTAATAACTCTATATTCAGAAAAATAGCTTGCTATTTGTCTATTGCAGTAGTGTTTCTGCCTCTGCACTTAAAAAAATTCTCACTGCATAACATCATCAGTTTTTGAGTATAAGGGAGTTCTGTGTTTATCATCAAGTAGTTAAGTAAGTCGAGTAGAAATGTGGAATCATTTAGGTTGGAAAAGACCCTTAAGATCCAGTACTAAATCATGTTCTTAAGTGCCACATAGGTTTTAAATGACTCCAGGGATGGTGACTCAACCACTTTCCTGTTCTAAACTGTTTCAGTGCTTGATAACCATTTCAGTGCAGAAATTTTTCCTAATACGCCATTTAAACCTCCCCTGGCATATCTTGACGTCATGCCCTCTTAACCTGTCACTGCTTGCCTGAGAGAAGGACCAAATCCCACCTGGCTACAGCCTCCTTTCAGGTAGTTGTAAAGTTGTATTCCCAGCAGCCTGGTTACAGTGAAGGTTTCCATGCTCACTCAGCCCTCATTTGGAATAACTAATGGAGGGGGCAGTTACACACAACCTGTTCCCAAATAACTGCAAATATTTTTTATCCTCTTTTGGTATACTAAGCCTAGCAATGTGTTTGACTTAAACTTTTTTTTTTCCCCCTCCCCTGTAGCTGGGAAAGTCTGTTGTGGCAAAAGTGGCAATTCTTGAAGGTACAGTACTGACACTTGACATGCTTACAGTGAAGGTGGGAGAGCCGAAGGGATTTCCCCCAGAATCCATCTTTGATCTGGTGGGTCAGAAGATTAAAAAAAATATCGAAGAAGATGAAACCATCACTGAGCAAGTAGTGGAAAATCATGTAAAAAAGGTGAAGTGCTAAATCAAAGCACTCCATATTTTGTAATGCACTTCTGCACAACATTAAGTAGAGCAACATGGTCAATTAGAAGAAAAGAGTGTAATTATGTGGTTCTAAGCAGGTTAGAATTTTAAGGTTCTTATTAGCAGAAAGTTTCTGAAGCAAGGGGATATGAACTATGAAGAGCAATTTAGTTAGAAGCTGTATAGTTGTGCCTAGGAACTATCATGCTCCTCACTTCTTCATTCCACTTAACCTAGATTAATTTGGAGTTTTGCCAGATCTGCTGCTTTCCACCTTCCCTCTTCGGTTAAGAATACAGTTCACAAGAATTTTTTTCTGTACTTTGAGTTGTTATAATCCCATATCTTTTGATGTGCTCTTTTCTGCCATTTGCCTTGCCCTGTCATAGCAGGACTCTAGTTGGAGTTAACGGCAGCTACCTGAAAGTTCACATACACTGAACAGAAAACTACACATGCACCTGATGGATTTTTCTCAAGAGAAAAGCCTTCAGGTGAAAAGTCTGATGATAATACAGCGGGATGCAGGAACCTGCACTCTGGGGGAAAATGAGGTTCTTGAGAAAACCTAGGTTTTTGGGAGACCAAGAAAGGAAGCATACTGGATATGTAGAAAGATCCCATTTAAGGGACAAGAAAGTCTTTTTGAGATTGGAAAGGCAATGGGCAAGACAGACAGATTAAGGAGGGAAGAAAAGTCGCTCTGGGATGGATCAGTGGAAATAAACCTAACCTATGATTCAAAATTTGTCAGAAGCTTCTATTATGAGCTAAGTGAAGCCTGGAATTTAAGTCAATTCTGCAGAGCTTTTCGATACCTCTGTTTGGACATGGGGGACAGCTTTTCAGATAGGAAGCCAAATGCTGCTTTTTCCTATACTACCAATCAAATACATTACGTTGGGGTTTTTACCTCAACACTAGTGTATGAGATGGCTGAGGCTGACTGCTTGACTACATCACATCATTACACTTCATTGTGATGGTCACTGTACCTCTTGGGTGCTCTGCTCTTGCATCCCAGCTTCTCACTTTTCAAGTAAAAAATCCAATCCTACTCCTATAAGCTTGCTGTTTTTTCCATTGACCAGGAAGGTGCCATATTGCAGCAGCTCCAAACCAGGCATTCCTCAATTACTTTCTTTAGCACAGAACTGCTATGATATAATTCATCTGTTTTTTTTTTTTCTGTGGTGGAATCATTTACTAGAGAAGGTTACTTGGAATTTGCTACCTTTTTTTTTTGGTAATGAGTTGGTGAAGTATCTTGAATTTGGTGGTGGTACCTATGAGCTGTATCCTTCTGCAATTCTGAGGAAATGTACTCATGTCTTTAAACATGGAAGCAGAGATTCTTTGAGTCATATGCTTTTGACCGTGTGAGTTGTGACTGATGAACTGTGCTTGCCTTACATTAAAAAAACTACTCAGTTGTTAAAAGATTTTTTTGATTTCAAATTTGGAAAATAAATTGAGTTTAAAAAATAAGGTCTTGTTTCTGCATTTCAGCCTATGGTCAGACCTTGCCTTTGCTAGTGCTGGTGGTGACTCTAAGGCCTTTAGTATTTGAAGACTGTAAAATTACCTGATCTGCTTCAAGTAGCAGTGGTTCTTCACTCTAGCAGGGCTGGTCATAGAAACTGCTATAAACATAGACTCCAAAAGTTTCCAGGACTTTAATTAATGTATTGGAGGGGGGGAATACCCATATACAGAAGATTGCAAGCTATGTTTCCAAGTTTTATGGGAACATACATTTATCCAGCTGCAGTTAAACAGCCTTTACAAACTGGACACAAAAATAAGTTAGGCACAAATGCCCCATCAATCCAAGGTTTTTTATTGCATATGTGGGCTCTCCAGGCATTTTGTTCTCTATTGGAGGTTGTACACAGCTGTTTCTCATGTTTCCACCCAATAAGGAAGAATAGGGGCACCCAGAAGCCCAGTTCAGAGTCTCTGCCACATGTAAGATCAGCTTATGGCTATTAAATGTGGCCTTAAGTTTCTACTTCAGAAGGGACCTTTCAGCACTTAGTGCCAGTCTTTCATTTTTCCAAGATGACACTTAATTATGAGCTAACTCAGTGCATCAAATCTGAACTTATCAACTGTAATAATATGCAATATATAAATTTGAAGCTGGAACCAAATTAAACCTATTACCATACATGATTGCAGCCTCTCCAGACAGATAAGGGGAGGAAGTTCATTAAAAAAAATATATGTCAATATTCAGGTGCCGATCTGAGCTGTAATATGCTTCTATCAACCAGACCTTTTCCATTTTGCATAATTGAGAAGGTACAAAATAATACATATGGTACTTTGGGTGGTACACCAACACCATTTATAAAAGCCAGATCACCTTCCTCTATAGAAAAATACAAATACATTAAAAATTACGTTTGGTTCTCTTGAACTTACTGTTACCTGCTAAAAGCATCATAGTTACAACTTTTGCACAATAGAGATCAATTTGTGTAAATAACTGCTACAGTGGCTTTCATAGAAAAAATAGGAAATAGTAGGCTTCATTTTTGCTTTGTTCTTTATGTTAGTTTGCATATTCTAATGGAGTTTTCCCAGAGTCTCAAGGCTGGATAAACTGGTTCTGTAAACTTCCAGCGGAAGGTGTGCAAATGAGCCATGCCATCACTAACATTGCAGAATGAAAGAATTCCTGCTTCATAATCCAGAAAAATGCCGACGCAATGAGGATCATCTTCTATTAGGATGGGGATTCTTTCCCCCTTGTGAAATGCCCAGTACTCAAATTCAAACTTCTTAAGGCACCAAGATGCTCTATTCCAACCCAGTCGACAGGTTTCAGAGTCTTCTTTCCTGCCAATGGAAGGGTACGCTCCACCAATCCACCATCCTGCTCCAGCCTGAAGAAGGTCAACTTCCCAGTAATGGCTCCCAGAGAAGAACGCATCTTTGCTTAGCACTTGCCACAATTTGTCAAATCTCTGAGGACCACAAGGGTAAAACATCCTCCTCCAGCTACAGCTTACTATGAGACGGTCGTCAGACAATTTCAGTCTTGGATGAACACTGTCATATTCCTAGGTTGGTGATCTTGCATCTGCAGTCAAAGCCATAGACATACTTACTCCATTTATCATGACCCTTGGAAGAAGTCCCAAATTATAAAATGCCTGCAAAGAATTCCACAACTGGCAGTGTTTTAGGACAGAGCCAGAGCCAGAAAGACTGGAGTCTCAGGGACACTGGGGCTGGAAAAGGCATGCCAAGGGGATTACAGCAGGGCACTAACATTGCTGCCTCCACACCTTTGTAATATGGGCCACCCACAGTGATGGAGACCTCAGCCACAGCACCAACACTGCTTTACCATTAGTGTTAGGGCTCAGAAAGTGTACAGGTCCAAGGCAGTGGGTCTGGAAAAGGCATTCCAAGCTAAGCAAGACAGGCTACCAACATTTCTGACTCAGTATTTTTCACACCAGCATTGTGATGGAGACATCAGTTGCGGCACCAAGATTCTGTTAGGGATAGGATTTAGCAAGTCACAGAGCCTACAGCTTCAAGGACACTGGGGCTGAAAAATTTATGGCAAGCACATCACAGCAGTGCACCAACATTGCTGCCTCCACACCTTTCTAATCTGGGCCACCAAGGTGACGGGAATCTTAGCTGCAGCACCAACCTGCCACTAGGGTTAAGGTTAGGGTTCAGAGAGCCACAGAGCTTACAGCTCCAGAGACAAGTTGGAAAAGGCATGGCAAAGGAATCAAGGCTCCAACGCTGGTGGCTCCACAGCCTTCTAATCTGCATCACTCATGGTGATGGGATGAGGGGAAGCCATATGTGGAGCAGCTAACAGTCACTTGGCTTGTTCACCCTGAAGGAGGCTGAGGGGAGGCCTTACAGCTGTCTAAGGCTTCCTCACGAGTGGCAATAGAGAGGTAGGCACTGACCTCCTTTCTGATGACCAGTGACAGGATCTGAGGGAATGGCCTAGAGTTGTTTCAGGGGAGGTTTAGGTTGAATATTGGAAAAAGGTTCTTCGNTTGAAAGGTAGCTGAGTGATGGCCAGTGTTGCCTGCTCACTCAATGTGCAGCAGGATTTCCCCTTGTTATTTGGCTTTATGACTGTGCCCCATTAGGAAATGTTTGCCTTAACCATGCCAAATATAACTTAAGGATGAAATACCAGCTCAAAGACAAAAGGAATTCTAAACAGAACATTTTAAGTCACCTTTAGAGTACCAAAAAACAGAATCTGTTCAGACTGAGGCAGAAAGATCACCGGGTACATCAATTAGAAAAAACTTTCTAATTTTACAGGTACCCTCCATTCCATGCCAGAGCACTTGGACCCAACAGTAACTAAAAGGAGAGAGTAGGTATACTGTGTAGGTGTGATGGTCTGGGAAGAAGTAAACTATTGAAATAACTGATAGAACTTTAAAAAGCATCAGACAAATAATAATATTTTCAGAGATAGAAGAGAAACCTCTTATGTTTCTAAATTGCCTCTAGTATACTTATGCTGCCAGAAAACAGTACCATTGCCTGAAACACTGCTGTTTTCTGATTTGGTAAAAGTCCTGTTCTTACTTACAAACCACACTATATTTACAAAGAGAGCAGAAGAAAGCAAAATTCAGAGCACTCTCCAAGGTACCTTCTTTAAGTCGGTCTTCCAGTGGTTTCTGTAGAATGGACTGAAGAACTCTGATGAAGTGTTTGTAATGGTCGAGTATGTGTTCAAACGAGAGAGGTATTGGATGCCACTCTTCTAACAGATGCCTGGATTCTTTCACTTCCTTGTCAATTTCTCTGTACTTCTGAGGGCAGAAAGCCAAATTCTCCAATTAGCAGAGACAGTGACATGAAAGAACTCTTCCCTCCCAGTTCTCACACACTAGAGAGTAAGGACAGCTCCATCACTAGGCAAACCTATGGGCCATAACAGGCAAGCTTTACTATGTTCAACCTGTCCATTAACTTCTTCTGACAGATGGAGCCAGTGGCCATCCCAGAGATTGTGAACCCAACAATTATGGTTAAAACAGGACCCTCCAGGACATTTCCAGGATGGAAATGAGTCTAAACTCATTCAAACTAAACTGGCTAGGACCTTTTATGGGAAATCCCAACAATGGAAAATCAAGCAACTAAGTTTTAAAAGCAATCTAAGGAATAAAATACAACGTTCCCCACAAAAAAATCTCCCCAAAATCATGAAGAGCAACTTCCCATGTGGAGGTATGTTGCCAGCACACACAGTAGAATGCCAGGGCCATACCACTCACAACAATGAAAACTCTCGAGTCTGCCAAATTGCAAGGATGCAAAAATGTACAAAGGCCTTCCCATAATGAGTAGTCTCCTTTGGCTTGTGTCAGGGCATAAGCACATGGTAACACATTCTTCCCAAGGAAGGTGAAAGAGATCTTTAGGAGAGAGAACTGGCATTTATTTGTAGGCAAAAAGAAAAACATTGCCCCCTCCAGTAAAGTGATGGAGGATTGCTCACAGTGATTAGGATCTCTTACAGTTAAAGAAATGAGACATTTTAGCTTTCCTCCTGAGGTTTCCAATAGGGCTGCCTTTCCTCAGACCTTTGTATTACACTGGACAAGGAAAGACTTGATACAGCATTTATCTTCAAGATTAAGACACACATCTCTCTCTTTTACATCAATTTCATCCAGACCTAAAATCAATGACATAGCAGGAACACTTAACAAAAATCAGGCACCAAATTAGTTCACCAAAACATCAGCACAAAGAGCAATTAAAAGATGCTGCTCACATACACAAAGATCTAAAGAAGAGGTCACTAGAGCAGTTTACCAAGGACTATGAAGATAAGAAGTAGAGAGAGACCATACA
>VYZS01071736.1:0-12125 GCA_013400695.1 Neodrepanis coruscans | reverse complement strand
TTTTTTTTATGGTAACTGTTTGTAGCAGAAAGTTTCAAGTTTTATTTAGTTAGTCCAACCACCCAAACCTGACAAGAGAACTACTTGGATTTGAGCTTGGCACAGCGATGTCTTCTGGGAGAAAAATACCTCTTGGCCCTCTCCTGCCTGAACTGGTTTCACTGGTGGGACTGCACCTTTAGTCAGAATTTTTTCTTGCTTTGTTTTTGAAGAATCAGCATTGAAATCTAGAGAAACACTTTTTCCTCTGTCTTTATTCCAGGAGCTCATTGGAAGGAGACCATGCTTTTAAGTAACTCCACTGGGTACAAGAAGAGCAGAGTGACAGGCAATGGAGAGTGTCCTGGGCAGATGTGGCTTTACAGACAAAAGGAATGGGGTTTTTGAGCATATGAATTAATTCTGGGTAGAAAATAGTGGCTTTCTTAGTAAAGCTGGTGGGCATGGCCACAGATGTCTAAAAAACAAGCGAGAAACTTCTACAACCCACCAGGGTGGCTCCTATGGGGAAGCATGACAAGTGTAGATGCACATCCGTGTGATGCTTGGGTTAGTACAGAGGGGAAGGCAGCAGGCACAGGCTCAAGCCAAATGGTTGAAGAAGAGATGTTGTAAAAATAGCTCAGGGCTGAAGAGACTTGAGGTGAAGGTAACCTGCCCAAGACACCAAGCTTTTGTTTTAGGATGAGTCTGCCTGAGAGATCCACATCTCAATTAAAGGCATTCGCACACATCAGCTCCATGGATGTGCTCATTAATTACGGCTGGAACCACCACAAGACCAAGTCCAGCCTTGGAAGGATATGTGTGAGATGAAAAAAGCCCTAAAACCCAATGCAAGCCCTTCAAAACCCTTTGTTACCCAAGAGATGCTGTTCCTGTAGTCTTGACAAAAAGCCCTGAAGCAGAAAGAGAAAGTGGGGACTGGAGGGCTCAGTTCCCCTGTAGTTCATACATGTTCACTTTCTTTCCTGAGCCATTTTAAGAAGTGTAGAAACAGCAGGTTTTTCACCTTGTATGACTCTGGCATTACTCCATGCAAGGATTTCCATCCTGATGTGCTCCAGTGCCACTGGGATATAAAGTGTAAAATCCCAGCACAAATCAGTCAGATCTCACTGCACTGCTGACACTGGTTGCCCAGTGTCTTGTTGAGGCAAGTTTTGCAAGACTTCAAGGACAGACACTCTGTGGTCCCTCTGGGCCCCTGTCCCAGTGCTTGACCACTGGAACAAGCTCTTGCTGGCTCATCCACACCTCGTAAGGAGCTGTCTGGTGACTCAGCTGTTTCCAGGTAATCCATGAACTGCTTTGTTCCAGACAGACTCCAATGAGTTTTAAAACCCTCCTTTGTTTTATTTAGCCAGAGTGTTCAGGCAGCCAGAGGCACCCACTGGGACTGGTCCAGCCAATCTTTGCATTGGGCTGAAGATGGTCTCTGTTACCTGGGGGTCACATCCCCTTTTCATTCTCCCTGGTCACCACCTGCTCAGTACAGCAGTGATGGGCAACATCACCAGGGTCTGTCTCATCCCTTTAAAGGTGGGGCTACCTGAACACCCTCCTTCTGCATCCTCCAGGACCTCAGCACAGGGACCCCCACAGCATCCAGAGAGGGCTCTGTCTTGACTGGGTGTTGGTTGGTGCCATCATTTACACCCTGTGCAGAGCCCAGGCTTTACTTCTGTGGCTCAAGCACCTGACACAGCTTTGTCTCACCTACAACATGAGAACAATTCAGTAGTGAGGGCAGCACAATTGCTTCCTGAACAAAGGCTTCATAAGCACATTAATGCCACTGTTCAGCTGCAGAGGGATGCTGGGAAGAGCCCAAGGAAGGTCCCAGGTGGGTGACCCTGCCTCACCTTCAGAGCTGTCTCCTTACTAAGAGGCCAGGCAGTGCTGGCTGAAATGTGCACCAATGCAACCCCCTTCCCACAGGACTAGGTGTCCATTTTCAGCTTCCTGGGAAAATCTAAGCACGAAAAATATTTGCCCCTCAGTGCAGAAACCTGCCTTCCTCTTGTGCCTCTGCTGTCTCCCATTGCTCACTGAAAATCAGGAAAAAAGTGAACTTCAGAGGAGGGTTGACATAATAGTGAAAAATCTTTACAAAACATCTAAAAGAAAACCTGAGTATTTTCCAAGTGCAGAAACAATATTTTTTTAGACATTTTTATTTCAAACAAAACAAAATGCCATTTTGGAAAGCAAAGGGAAATTCCCACTGGCTACTGCTGCTCTAATAAACATGAAAGGAAGAGGTTTGTCTGATTCTGATGGTAGACAAATCATGTGATAAATCTCACACCTATGCAAATGTGCTTTCCTATTCCTGGACATATTGCAGCAGACAAAGGCCAGTTCCTGGTCTGTGTTTGGCTCAAGTGATGCTGCTCCAGTGCACAAGTAACTGAAAACCAAATGAAGGAGCTGGGAGACAACTCTTCTTAAACAGAAGATCCTTCCTGCAGCTCACCTTGAGTCAATAATCAGAAATCATTAGCAGCTCCTCAGAGAGTCTGGGCTGCCTCTGGGGTCCCAACAAGTGTGTACAGGGCAGCCACACCACGGGGACAAATGTCAGGAGCAAGTTCCCAAACAGATCATCTGCGACTCTCTCTTGTGAGGATCTCATACAAAGTCCATTTCCTGGGGTCAGAGCCTCTTTTCTGGCAGCTCTGGCCCGTGTTCTCTCTCAGTACTGTGGTGGTGGGATCACTGGGCAGAAAGCAAGTCCCCCAGGGACACAAAGAACTCAGTTGAAGGAATGTGACAGCCTTTGTGCACATGGTCTCTGTTCCACTCACATGGGCTGCAGTGATGGACAGCCTGGGTGAGAGGGTCAAGAAGACCTTTTTTCTGAAGGTCCTTTCGTGGAATGAGAGCAGAGCACTGCACACAGCTCTGTGAATGCCAGAGGGTTGTGAAACAACTGTCACCATGAACAGTTTTTCAGCTCGGAAACCCCAAGCCACAGCGACCAGCACAAGAAATGAAAACCACTGAGGACACAGCTAAGTAATTTTTCTGTTTCTATGGAGGATTTCTGTTTCCTGGACCCAGAAATGTGCTTTCCTGCTGTGGTGAGAGCTCCAAGCTCTGACACAGTCCCACCACCACATTTGTGAACACACTAAAGAAGACAAAATCAGGAAACTTATGTTTGGTTTTCAGCTGTAGGTGATGCAGCAAGGACAGGGGTGGTCACAGACATAACAGCCACTTACCTTTGCAGCTATTTTTTTGGGTATTCATAGATCAATGCTAATCATTTTGATCTGTCTCAGAGGTTGATTTGCTCAGAGCAGCTCAGGTGCTGACATTCAGCAGGGAATGTTCTCTGTGTTGTGTGCCAGGTGTGTTCCTCACACCACTTTCTGGACAAGCAGTTCCCCCTGGGCTCAGGCCTCTGGCTCACAGCAAGAAAAATATTCCTTGTTTTTCAGTGATCTGTTTTTGCTGGTTACATTCTCATTTTGGTCTAAACCATTCCTCTTCATCCAACTACTCCCATGTCAGAGCTGCTAATGCTTCCTCTAGACCAGCCCAACAAGTCTTTTTCATTATTAATCTTACCCCATAAAATCAACATGGGTTTTTTGCTTCTCTTTTTATCTTGTTTGGGACAGCCTTTGGCTTCTCTGATCTACTAATGCTGGAAATTCATGAACTACTGAAACATTTCCCTGTGAGGTTGGGGAGGCCCTGACACACTTTGCCAGAGAAGCTGTGGCTGCCCCATCCCTGGAAGTGTCCAAGGCCAGATTGGAGCAACCTGGGACAGTGGGAGGTGTCCCCACCCCTGTCAGGGAACGAAATGAAATGAGCTTTAAGGTCCTTCCCACACAAACCATTCTGGGTTTCTATGATTTTAAGGCTGTTAGAAACCCACATCTTCATGGGCAATGTAAATTCTCCTCCCTTTTCCAAGAGCCAGCAGACAGTGCCCATGTTGTTTTCTTTGCTAAGTGAAGTTGCGGAACTCCACTGGGGTGTAACAAGGTCCAGCTTTGAGACATACAATGGTCCCTCGAGGAAAGTTCTGGGCCAAAGCTGCAGCAGCCATGAGCAGGGAGATCTTTTCTCTGGAAGTTTTCCCTTCCTCTGGCTGTGCTCAGGGAACATATTTACTTGCTCCCTGCTAAAGCAAGGAGAGCTTCCACTCTGGGTAGTTATAACTTTGGAAAGGCTCAGTGTAGCTCCTGTCAAAACCCACGGGACCTCCTTGTTGGCAGGAGAGAGAACTTGTGCTCACATGTGGCTGCTTTCTCCTTCTCCCATGCCAGGTCCCACACTGGGACTTCTGGAAACTGCCCTTGCCTTGTGGGCAAAGGGCACTGGCTGCAGACCTGCTGCCTTCTGAAGGCTGAGAGATGAGGGGGGCAGGAATCTGCAGTTTGTGAGCCCTGTGCAGACAGGGGTGTCCTTTGTTCACTCCATCCTTGCTGGAAGAGCATGTCTGCCATTCTGCAGCCTCAGTGGTGGTTACACCACTTGGATCATGCTCCATGTGGGAATGCATTAACACAACCCTTTAGCAATAATAAGCTTTAACTAATGAGTGGCAACTGGTGAATGGACCTCCATCTGTTCTCACCCTCAATGTGCAAAGTCTACCAAAGTCAATGGACTTCTCTCTGCTGAATTCAATGGGCCCTTTGCCAAAATCTGTGTGAATAAAATGACGCTTGTGCATATATTTATGAATGGTTAGGAGGGGGATATGTGCAAATCCAGCATCCACTTAGAGCCCATGAAACTGTTCTTAACACCCTTTTAGGTGAATCCCAGCAATTTCCTGTCTGAAACCTTCACGTTTCAGCACAGGGAGAGGACNTTTTAGGTGAATCCCAGCAATTTCGTGTCACACAGGAGAGGATCACATCAGGGGGATCACAGCACAGGGAGAGGATCTCCATAGCCCTGGGACAGCACCTGTGCTGCATCAGAAGAGGTCACATTTGGAAGCAATGACATTGCAAGGGACTCAGCTTCCCCTGTGCAGAAGTGGATTTTGAAGACTTCATCACTGTACCTGTGACTAATCTAATTTGTCTTGGGATTTCTTTATGTCAGACTATTGCTGCTGTTACAGTGCTTTATAACTACAAAGAAAAAAGAGGGTTGGGAAAGAATTCCATGCAACTGTGTGCAATGTACTTTGCTCTGAAATCATTTGGTTCTCATGGATGTTGAAATGTCACACAGGGGCTTAGCAAACAATGAGCCAAATTAGGGATGACTTTAACATCCCTCTGGAATGGCAGACATTCCCTGTTGTCCTTCCAGGTACCCACCTGGGAATGTTGAGTTGCCACAGTCTTTTGGAGACAAAAAGGAAAGAGTTTAACTGGATTAGTTCAGATACAACCATCCAACATCAGTCCTCAAGTGATGTTCTGACAGTTTGGGTAAGACAAACCCTAGTGTTTTATCTCTCACCTGAGCACAAGCAACTCCCCTGGTTTTTTGTGTTCTGAGAATGGGAGTCTACAGTGAAAAATCAAAACAGTAGGAGTGTCCTGGAGCAAGTGGACAGAAGTCCTGATGGCATCACAGTATGTCCCACAGTGGAGCTGAAAGCTGGGCAGGGACAAGAACCCTTGCACCACATTACCTGAGGGTATCTGATTCCTGGCCTCCTCACAGAAGATATCAGTGTGAAACAGCTTTTTTATTTGCTTGCAATCCCAATCCCTTCTGCCCCCTTTTGCACATGTCCCTGAGGCTGAATAACAGAGATAAAATTCTCCTTTCCATCTGATGCTCACAAGGTATTTGTGATTGCCTCAGTTTCCCTTTCTGAGGTGTGTGGTGTTAATGGATGTCCCCAAAGGAGCCCAAAGGGTTCTGTGCCTGCAGACTTTTGCTTCCACCCTGACCCTTTAGAGTTCACAGTGGCAGCACTTTTCCTCCAGTGGTCCTGCCCATTCTCCAGGCAGTTGGCTGCCCAGTTACTCCTGGGAAAAAGGGTGCATTTCTCTCAGCAATAAAGGGGAAAAAAAGTTTTCTTGAAGTTGTAAAACATAAATGTTTTGCAACAATGGAGATTGGGAATGAAGAGGTTTTAAAGTCCACCTCATAATTTCAGTTTGGTGATATTTCCCAAACTGAGCTCCAGTGAGGTCCCTGCTCATTCAGCCCTTCACCTCAAAGCTTTTTGGAGTGATGCAGATGTGGTCACTATGGGATTTGGTTCTTTATTTTCTCATGTAGAATCACTGAATTGTGCATTGTAGCTTTTCAAGATTTTTGGACAGAAAGCCACCAAGTTGGTGCACTGGGAAAGGAGCTGAGCCAAGAGCAGTGCTGGGAGGGGATGACTGATGCAGACATGCCTGGCAGCACCTTTCACGAGCACCAGGGGCTCATTTCTTTTGCTCTGGCCCAACCACTCTGGTAGTGGTTGTCGCATCAAATGAAAACATCTTAATGACTTGAGCTCTTCAGTGGATTTCCTCTCTATTATCCCAGCTAAGCTATTTGCTCTACCCACAAGCTGCCAAGCATTCCAGGTCATCGAAAATGCTTTGTAAACTTTTGCACAGCATTAGATCTGAGTAGGGTGGTTATAAAGCCATGGAGAGGAGTTGAAAGGCAATTTACCTCTTATGAGAAATGCAGGTACCCTGGTGATAAGCTCTCGTATCCATAGAAGATCTGTGAAGCAGGGAGCCAAGAAGTCTAACACGGGGAGGGAGAAATCAAAGGCTTTTTTTTCCCAGGGGAATTTTGTTATTCTCCTGCTTGTGGGTGATATCATATACCTTAATAACCCCCCCCCACACCCCTCCCTACAGTGTCATTCGAGCTGACACTCCACAAACTGTCACCTAAAGGTCAATTGCTCCGTGTTTCACCCTTGCAAGCAGAGCTTTGCTCTGACACTGGAGTCCCTGTTCCAAGGCAGAGTGGTTCAGGGTCAGTCCCCTGGCAGATGGCATCTGTTTGCTGCTGCCCTTTTTCCCTCTCAATCAGGTTACCACGTCTTTGTCTGCAGCACTAATGTGGCAGTGATGGTCCTGAGCGGACTGGGAAAGCCAAGCTGACACTGTCCTGGGGCTCTGTGCACACTCAGTGCCACATTTTTATTAGTATAAATCAGAGCTCCACTCATACTGAGACACAAAGCCTTCTGGGGTGCTTTAACCAGGAGTGTGTTCACTGCACTTCATTCATCACAGAGAGGAGCAGCACAGCTCTTCAGTTTGCTCCCCGTGTTTGGACGTGCTGAGTCTGTGCCCTCACCACAGCAGCTTTTTGTGGATTAAGCTTGTCCACAGGGCAAGTGATTTTTCTAGTGCTGACAACGATTTTGTACCTAGCTGACATGTTCAATGCTGTGCTAATCCCAACCAGACAGAACTAACCACTGAAAAGGGGGAAGAAGACACCCACAGCTTTTATGTTCAGCCACCATTAGCAGCGCCTCCAGGAATATGGTCTAGGGATTTTCTGGCTATATTTGCATAGAGGCAGCCTTCTTCCTTGTGCCACAGGCTTAAATTGTTTGGTTTGGTTTGGTTGGTTGATTTTTTTTCTTTTTGTATTGAGCTGCATGAGGTCACTAATGATATGTAAGCACTGGAGATCCCTGTGCCTCCAGCAACCACTCCAGAAGGGTTCTGAAGGCAGCAGGCTCCAGTATTCCTGGCTGCTGCAACAGCCTCAATTTGGAGCAAAATCAGAGCAAATGATGAGCTGCTATTACTAATCAAAAATCTCTTCTGCCCCATTACTGGGGTTGAGTAAATGATGCCAAGAGCCAGCCCACACCACTGTGGGCACAGCCCACCTGGGCCGACTGATACTCTTCCAAATGACTTCTGGGCGTGGTTCAGGGATCCCCGGGGAGTGACCAGTCCCGTTGGACAGGCTGGAACCACCACCTTGTTCTGGAGGCTCAGAGAGTTTAATAGCAAGGTTGTGGGAGGGTCTGGGCCGCTTGATCTCGTGCCAATGGTTTGGGAAATGTTTCATTCACTCCCAAGATCTGAAAAGGTTGTGGATGAGGGTATCTTTTGCACTGACAGATTTCCAGGGCAGTATTGTTGTCAATATAAAGCTAAGGCGAAGCTGCTTGAAAAGAACTAGCAGAGCTGAAAAACTCCACAAGCCAAGATAAGAATGTGGCTCATTTATAAGTTGCAGTAAGACAGATGGTTCAACTGACAGAGTTTTCCTAAGGCTTGGCTTTCAGGCAGGTTTTCATAGGAAGGTTGGGCAGCCGGGCCAGGCTCCTGCTCACAATGGGAGTCCTGCTTAGTTTGTTCTGTCCTTGTGGCAGCACAGGAGGATGTGCTGGGCACAGCTCTGGCAAAGGGCCTGTGCCTCCAGTTTTGGCAGCATGGCTGAGTCCTGAGAGCATCAATAAATGATGCAGATGTCCAGGAGGCAGCAGTGTCCATCTGGCTGTGTTTGTTGATCCGTAATTTGGACTCTCGAGCTATTTGCAAAATCTGCTCTTTAAATGCTCATTCTGGGAGGCTGCTCTGCAAGGCTCAGCAGCAATCCTGGCAGGCCAGTGGTACCACTCACTTTCTTGGCAGATCCTATGCATTCTCTGCCCGTGGTTTGCAGATTAATCCCCAGGTCTGATTCCTATCTATCTCCCAGTCCAGACTCTGGCTGCACATCTGTACCCAACTCTCCACCATCCAGAGCCTCCTGTGTCCTTACAGAAATAGTGAAAATAAACTATAAAAAAAGAATGTTTTGGTTCAACACAAGTGGAAATGTTTTGACCATAAGGAAAGACAAATGCTGGGGAAATTGTCTTGGGAAAATCTTGGGACTCCAGCATGAGAGGATCTTAAATCCAGGTCAGACAGTGTTGTAAGTGCCAGAAGCACCACTGTGTGGGAAGGGGATTAGCTGACATCTTGCCATGTCCCCCAGAACTGTTTTATCATCCTTTCACCTTTTTATGGCACATTGTGTAAGCAGCTTGTAATCATTCTGTAACTAATACAGTCTCATCTCCCTCCTCCATCACCCACAGCCAGTGAGCTCCTCTAAAGCAGCTCAATCAGTAACTGCTCTGAGTTACTTGGGGCACTCCCAGAACAAAGATGTTACCCGTGCATTTCAAACAGGAACTGAGCATGTCATTGGTCTGTGGCATTCATGAGGTCAGAGTTAGCAGTTCAGGGAGCTTTGAAATCTTATCAGCTATTTCTAGAACAACAGGAATATCCACAGTCCCAGTAGGTAACAACAAGAAAAATTTGGGGCATGTATTAAATTTTGTGTTCCCTTGCCCAACAGTGCTGGTTGAGCATTTGGGCTGGGGACCAAGAACAGGCTGTTGGCAGGTGCTGAGCATCAGCACATATGGAGACAGAGCTGGACCTGCAGTGCCTTGAGCTCCTCCAAAGCAGACAACACAGTAATGAAAACCAGGCATGAGACATCTCAGGTCTTTTAGGAAACAGGTTATTTACATGCAATGATCCTCTGGCTCTCAGGTCCCAGCTGGCTGGGAAGTCACATGCACTGGATGTGGCACGTGAATATTTCTCTTTTCTGACTGCAGTGCCTTGGGGTTGCCTTGTCCTGCAGCTCCTGGCTGGATTGCTGAGATGATTGCATAGACAAGGTTAAGGGAATTCCTCTCACTAGCAGGTCTTGAATTTTTACATTTCCTGCCTTTCATGCATTCACAACAGCAAATTCCCTTGGGAAAAAACAAGGTCTGGAAGAGGGCAGGTGTGGCCAAACAGCCTGTGTGCTGACCTGAGGGAAGCGAGTGACAGTGTTAAATACTCTGAGAGGGGAACCAGCTATTCCCTTCTCACCTTGTGCTTCTCACAGGCAGCAGATGGATCTGGGGGAGCTAATGAGAGCTTTCCAGTCTAGATGACCTGCAGTTAATATTTGCAAGACATGAAAAATCCAGGAAGGTCTGGGCAGATCTCATGAATGTGAATTTCAGAACACACGGAACCCAAGGGGTTCACAGGTACAACCTTTACTGCACAGGGAACAGCCCCTGTCTGTGAAGGCCATAACACACCTTGACCTCAGAGCCTTCCTGCTCACTGCAGGAACAAAGTACCTGACTTGGACTTGGCCAAGTGACCCAATCAAAGCACTACCTTTGGGATTGCCAAGCCCTCACTTGGTGCTTTCCTGGAGGAGGGTGCTGCCACCCCTGCAGCCCCACTCCAGGGTGGCCACCCCACAGCCTTCATTTGGGCTCTGGTCAAAGCAATCAGGCACCAGGTAATTTTCAGTGGAAAGGCCAATCATTTCCAGAGTTATTCTGGATTCCCTGGCTGCCTCATGTCCTGTCTGCTTCTACGAGCACTGGCTGGGCCACTCACACACTCCTGGGGAAAGTTTCTGCCTCATGATGCAACATGAGGACGACTGGGTGTATTTCTCACCAGAGGGGCTGTACTTCTGCCCAGGCAAGAGACAGAAGGACCAGCAGCTGCAAGCAGTCTGAGCTCTGAAGAGATGCATTCCCACAGCCACTGCTGAAATTCCCAAAAGAAATGGGAATGCAGATTATGCAACACTTGCCTCAACCTCTGGATGTGGTTCTTTGCCATCATGGTTGTACCAGGCATGGCACTGGCCCAGAATGGAGCATTCCTGCAGCCCTCTGACAGCAACCAACTGAACATTGGTGGGAGATGCCTGGAGACCCTTTGGGACATTTATGGAAGGAGCAAACAGGTTAAGCTGAGCTGAGCCACAGAGTTAGAGGAGCAAAGACATCCTGCTTCTCTGCAGTACGTCACTGGTGTCCCAGTTCTGTAAACATCCTCTCAGCAGGGCCTAAATCAGGCTATCACATGTCACCACTCCATCTCCTTTATAGTCCTGTGGAAAATCGGGGTGGTACAGCTCCAGTCACGCTGCCAAGGGGAAACTTGGACAAGGCTGTGGTTGACACCCATGTGAGTGAAGCTCCATGGCATGAAGGAGGATGTATCTCCTTGAGTCTGTGCCCTGCCTTCGTCCTCTGTGAAGACAGGTCAATCCCAGCTACTTACCATATGTGGAAGTGCTTAAAATACTTTTATGTAACAAAATCTGAAAAAACCCCCATCCTTCCTGCTAGGTTGTGTTTCCAAATGAAGATACTGCATGTTCAGCCTAGGCTGGATTCTGGGTGATGGACACCCAGATCTGCAACACAACCCAAACCAATGGGAGCCAAGCACAGAGACTCAAGGTGCTCTTCTCCCTGCAGGTACCAGCATGGCAGAGCTGGGTGGCCAAGGCTGACTGGGGCCTGTGGGAAAGCCCTGGCTCTGGCTTTCCAGTGGGAATGGGATGCCTGAGGGCAGGGGGCTGTACAGAAATCATGGTGCAGTAGGACAGGGAAGGACTACGCAGATGCAGGTTTCCCACCACAAATCCATTGTGGAGGGTCATCTGGACCTCCTTATTTTCAGGTTAGTTGAAGTAGATTAAAGCTTGAAAACATGGATGAGGGCAGAATGGAGTAGGCAAAATAGGATTCAATATGTGGCTTTTGTTCTTAAATATCTTTATTTTAATCTGATTTCATACTTTTGAAGCTTGACAGTGACTGAAATTCATTGTTAGAGAGACCAGTCACCCTGTGCTCTTAGGACAGCAGTTCTGAAGGTGCACACTTGCCTGAAATCCAAGCAACATCAACAAAATTATAATAAAAGCAAATTTGGGCCCTACCACTGTTCTTGAAGAAAACAACCATTTGGGAGGTTTGACAGTTACATTTTAGTTGGTACAACCTTTTTCTTGACTGCTTTATTGTTTAAAGAACCCAATAATGTAGCATTACTACATTATTGCTGTAGCTGAGAAACCCTCACCTTAGCACACACCAACCTGTGGAAATTTACTGTGCAATCCCCTCAACACAGAGAAAATGCTCTTCCTTCCTAATCCCTCAGAGCTCCTGTAGCACAGGATTACTGCTGCTAACAATAGCACTGAACAGTCAGGAAGAAGCAGTGATTTTTCCGATGTCCCACACTGCAAACACAGCTGCTGATCATGGGACCAGGAATAGCCTGGCTTGGAAGGGACTCACAAGGATCACTGCAGTCAAACCCCTGGCCCTGCACAGGACTTCCCCAAAAATCACACCATCTGTCAGGTGTGATTCTTGGAGTGGTCCT
>VYZS01071722.1:5889-16087 GCA_013400695.1 Neodrepanis coruscans | reverse complement strand
GGACTCAAACTTTTGCTTGATTTCATGTGCTTAAATATTTGTGGCAAGAGGCTCCTCTAAGTTCTAATTTCATGCATCCAAAGTGGGGATAATCCAGAGCCATCCCTTAGACACTGAGCTCAGGGTGAAATTTGTCTCATTTAATTTTTTAAATTTAACTCATTGAAATATTTGAGAGCTGCCTGTGCCAGTTGTATGTCTGACCCCTGACTGACAGGAAAGGAACATGTGCCCCCTCTGAGGGTCCACTTGCCCAGTTTTATGAAGTTAAGAATTGGTTTGACAAAGTCCCTTTACTCTGTAGCCATCTGGATTAATTTACAGAACCTGAATGACTAAATGACTAATTTAATAAACCAAAAATTGTCCCATCAGACAAAGTTACAGGGACCAGAAAACACCTTCAGATATGATAATCAGCAGCAAAGAAAACATTAAATTAGCAGTGATGGAGTCTAAGTACAAATTAATCGCATTTTGTACAGCCAGAATGAAATTCTATTATTTAATGTCCCTGTTAATATGTCTGCTTAATAAAATTAGGATGAAAAAAAAATGAAGGTCACTTTGTCATGTACCTTTTCACCATTTGAAACATTTACTGTGGGATTTATTAGTTGCAAATGTAGCTGACAAAGGTTAAACTTTAAGCACATGCTCGAGGAAATGGGAGTGAGGTCACACTTCCTAAACAATCCCCAACTTTTATTTTCCTGACTCACTTTAAATACATTCGTGTTAATGCATAGTTTGGGCAAAAATAAAATATTCCTGTGCAAGACACTATTCAAAGACATTTTCCTGTGTTTAATCTTCCAACACCCTTATTGTGCAAAAACATCCAGCTGGCTTTGGGGTTCAATTTTATAACAAGAAGGTGAAAATGGGCTCTGCCAGAATAGCATGTGAAAATTTGGGATGCATCACCCTGTCCCTCATGGATTCCTTGGGCACAGAGGGGCTCCTAATCTCTGGGAATAGATGTGAAGGGGAGAGATCTGCAGGAATCCTGGTTTCTGATTTACCCAGGGGCCAGGATAAACTGCTACCACCATTCTGGTAGGTCTGATTTAACCTGCAGTGGGAACTCTTGGGGATTTATCTGGGAATCTGGACATATAATTGGGCAGATAACAGTCACAGAAGAGCTGAGGACAAGCTGGTCAGCCTGGAACCTTCAAAATAGATCCCCACCTTATCATCCTTTTGCTGCCTCTTTAAGTCTCCCCCCCTCCTCAGAGGCTGTTTTACAAGCCCTGCTTAAGCTACCCCTGAGCAGATCAAAGAGGCAGAAGAATTACACCTTTCTTCAGGCAGGATGACAAAGGAATTCTCCTTTCAACAAATCTCCTGCTCCCACACACGGCTGAAATGTGTTGATTTGCTTCAGCAGGAGCAAAATTCCCTCCTGGATAAGCATGCTGAGAGTATATCACTGGCTGGCTGCAGAAGATTATATAAAGCAAGTTATATAAGGCAGCAATTAAAGGCCTTTTAATTTAAATCAGCAAAGGTAGCCTGGCTACATCTTAGCTAATATTTACCAGGATATATTTCCTGTTGGGCCCAAATAAACACAGAGTTTCTGTCTGTCTGGTGTGTGAAAGTCCCTGTTGCAGGACTTGAGCAGAAGTGCTGCTGTCCCCAGGCACAACATGTTCATAGAGGGTGCCCTGCCCGTGTTCTGAAACAGTGGGGCCTTTACCAATAAAATTCCCCAATGAATAAACACGACCTGTCAAGGTTAGCTGTGAAAACAAGGCATTTCCACCTCCCTGTCCCACTCTCGTGTTTCCCAGGGATCCCTGGAGTAAGAAGAAACTTTCTCATTTCCATCCTCAGCTTTCCAACCACTCCCACAGTCCCTCCACCCAGAATATTCCATAAAGGCCTGAAATTCATGGATTTCTACCTTTTCCCTGGGATTGGGTAACACCCATCACCACATTCCGGGGAGCTCCATCCCAGCTGGGGCTCCCCTGCTCACTCAGGAATGTAAGTGAGTGCTTTCCTTTGCTCTTCCTTCCTTTCAACTGGTTTGTTTTGTGACATTTTGGATGTGGGGGATAACGAGCAGCAGCTTTAATTGTTCTTTGGGTGAGTTTTGCACGGGGCTGTGTGTGGAGCTCATTAATCCAGGGAAATGGCTTTAATCTCAGCCACGTGCAGCACTTGAGGAGATCAGAGAGAGAGGGAAGGGGAGGGTGGTTAATGTTTGATGGGGGCCTGACAAGAACAAAATTCCTTTGCCTGCTCTTTCCCTCAAGTTCTGATACCTGTGGCTTCACAGGAGTTTCTTCCTTCACAGCAATGGATGTTGGAGCCAAGTTTGGCAGAACTGAATCATTAGGGGAAAAATAAATGGAAAGTAGCTCCCTGAACCTTTGTTAGAAACACATCTTTGTTAGGGATTCGGATGAAGTTCTAAGCAGCTTATGTAGAAGAAAGGGGATACAGAGTTAAAGGATTAATTTTTTTTCAAGTCCTGTTCAGGTCTTTGCAAAACTCAGATCTTCTTTCAGCCCTTTCTGTTGTTTTTTCTTTTTGTTGAAGTTTCTCTGAACAAAGTATGGGAAATATCCAGTTCCTAACACCTTATAAAATCCTTTTTTATGAGAAAAGCAAACTATAACACTTAGTCTCATGGTGTATTGTCTACTGGGGGCTTTACTACTGAGCCCTTTGGAGAGCAGAGCTCATTTTCCCTTCAGTGGAGAGCAGGAATGGCCTGTTGGGATGGGATATAGAGAGGAATGGTCTGTTGGGATGGGATGCAGGGCAGGGATTGGCCATTTGGGATGGGATATAGAGAGGAATGGCCTGTTGGGATGGGATGCAGGGCAGGGATTGGCCATTTGGGATGGGATGCAGGGCAGGAATGGCCTCTTGGAAGGGGATATAGAGCAGGAAGAGCCTTGTTGGGATGAGATGGCAGTTGGAGATTCTGTGTTGCTGCTTGTAACAAAATCAGAATCCAGGATGTCAAATGCCCTCTACTGAACCAGTTGTGAGTGGTGAACAAATCCAAGGTCACTGAATCAGCCAGTGAGCCCCAGGGAATGTCTGAAAAGAATCTGATTGACTTCATCCCCTCTGCACCTTCCTGAGGGCCACGTCAGCCACGGGAGCAGCTCTGCTGGGACTGGGAGCTGACACAGCCCTGGAAGTGTCACCAGGGAGAAATTCTCCCTGGCAGCACATGGGAGCACTGAACAGGCTGGCTGTGCCTCCCAAGTGTTGACTGAAATGCCAGTTCCATGTGGGAAATGTGATCCATCCGGCTCCGAGCTGATCTGGAGCCTTGTCACAGCTCCAGCCCCAGCAGCTGCATTTTGCCAACCTAAAGCCCAAGTGGAATTTCAAGTGGATCCACCAGAGGGTTTATCCCCTGCCTTGCCCTGTGTCCTGCTGAACAGAGTGACTGTGGGATGTCAGGGCTCAGCAGGACAGGCACAGGGGCTTGGCCATCAGCTCATCGTATCCACTGGAAGAGATGTCCTTCATCCCAGATTTCTGTCAGCACACAGCTTTGTGTGAACACCTAAAGAAATCTCCTTAAGTGCCAAACTTCCCTCTTTAGGTGGTTTCATCCCTCTGTCTTTTGAACTGGATGAACCAGGGCTGTCCCAGCCCACCCCAACAGTGACATAACAGGGATATGCACTATCCCTTTCCTTCCTTCCCTCATATCCTGATTTTTTAAGGAAGCAAATTGGTTGCTTGAGAGACTCAGTCACTTCAGGGAGGTTCTGACCCTCTGCCTCACAACTGGATCCTCTCATGGTGCTCTGCCCATGTTCTCTAAGGTTTGGTACCTGCAGTTCTGCTGCTGAGCAGCCCCAGTGTGACCTGAGTGCCCCTTGGAATCACCCCCCCAGTATTTCACTGGTAACAAACAGCCCCTGATGTCCCCCCAGGAATGTTGCTCACTCAGTGTGTACGTGGTTGGAGAAGATGGGCTGCAGTTTCCCTCACAAAACTGACTGCAATAATTCATTCATGGGAACACAGGCACATGAATAATGAAAGAACAGGCACTGCAGCAATGGAGACTCAAGCAAATCTTGTTTTCTGAAAGCTTAGGAGTGGTTGGGGTCCTCAGAGGTTAAAATACTTACTCCAGACGTATAAATAAAGGATTTACAGCAGTAAAGACATTACTGTCATTGTTAGCAATTAATAATACAGTAATTAGTGCTGCACAGAAATTAATCCAAGGCTGCATTTGCTGGGGGAGGGAGACTAAAGGCTTCAGCTGCCTGGAGAGCAAAGGACACCACATAAAACCCCATTAAGGTTTGGGTAAATAGACCAAGGAAAACAGCAGCATCTGATATTTCTGCAGTGCTGAGTTAATTCCATGGCCAGACTGTATCTCCCACAGCACCTTCTGCTCTGACAGGGAATTCAGGGTGCACCATGAGCTGTGCAGCCAAGAGGAGACAGAGATCTGGGAGCTGAGCTGTCTTTGCAGCAGGATTTCTCAACAGAACTATTTCTATTTTAGGTCTCCACCAAAAATATTAAATTTTCAGTACGAGATGGCTCTGTGGGAGAAATGATTTGTCAAGCAAATTATATCTTTGGGGATTTTTTTCCTTTGGTCAAAAAACCCACCCCAGAATAATTCTCATTGCAGTTGACTTGTGTGTGGCATGTTTTTGTGGTTGCAAGAGAAAAAAATAGGGATTTAACTCAGCAACAGCGTTATGTTAGTTTTGTGTTCTACTTTAAGAACATTAATTGTGATGGGCTGAGAAGACTGAAAATAAAACTTGTTGCTTTTAGCTGATTTTTTTTAATGGAGAAAGACAGGTCTGGGCTGGTTAATTTTCCTCTCTGCTGCCAGACAGAGGCACTGCTCTCCCAGTGTAACTAAAGCAGATGGGAGTCAGTTCTCCCCTGGAAGTGTGGGAGCAGAATCCACCTGGACCCACAGAATTGCCAGCACTGAGCCTGGGCTGGATGGCAAAGCTGCATAAACACCCCCCAAAAAGCCAGAGGGGACTGGGCAGAGTCATGTGAGCCAGTTGTGCACATTCCCTCACTTGGCTGTTCCCTGCTGAAGTCTTTAAGGGCTTCAATGATTAACTCAACATTCTGTTTCTGCAGGTTTTGGCAATGTCAAGTGTCAGTCACCAGCACAGAGTGGCCACAGGGTTTGTGCAGGAGCCCAAGGGCTGGTTCTGGGGGACACTTCACCAAGGCAAAGCCACCCACGAGCAGACAGGTCTGACCCTGCTCTGCCATCTCAGTTCTCCCCACCACCTTCTCATATCAAACCCCTGCTCAGGCCTTCCTTCCCCAAGTGCTGCTAAATTTAAGCTGATTGTACTTTTTGTACCCACCCAAAAATGACCCAGCTCTGGGTGGGTTGAGCAGCTTTCAGTGGGGTTAGAAAAGGGTTCTGCTTGCTCAGTGCTCAGGAGAGTGTGGAGTTACTCTGCCTGCCCTGCACAGTGGGAAAGGAGCAAAGCAAGAAAGTCTGTGCTATAAAGTCTCCTCCCAGTAGTTCAGAGAACAGCCAATTCCAGCTCCAGAGCAGAGACAGACTAAAGGAACACTGAGAACAAGCTCCAAGAGCCTTGCTGGCCCTGCTGTGGGCACACACTGCAAGCTCAGCCCTAGAGACAGGATTTGACTGCTAAATTTAAGCTGATTGTACTTTCCCTGTGTGGGAACATGAGGGAAAGGCAAATAACCACCTAAAGTGGGTGACTCTGCAGTAGGAAGAACTCCTTTTATTTTCAGTATACAGGCTGTAAGTGCTCCAGAAAGATGCCTGGAACCCCTGGTACAAATTTCACACTGTGGGGTCATTGCTGAGCTTCCACCTCCCCCCTGCTTCCAGCACCCAGCTCAGGAATATTGTCCTGGAATGTGAAGAGCACTGTCCTCACCTTTAGTCAGGCTCTAATTCCAGCAGCCCAGTCTTTTGTGGTTTATCAAGGTGACTTTGATTCCTAAACTGTCAAAACTCTCCCTGTGCTGGGCTGGGTTGTTGCCAGTGACCCAACCAGAGCAGCACAGATAGGGACTGTCACACTGGTCTTGATAAGCCAGGCTCAAACCCTGCCCTGCCAGGTTTCCACTGGGAAATGCCAAGCCCTGAGCCCTTCCCAGACAGCAGGATTGGGAAAAACTGGGAGAGGCACCACAGGACACTGTGCAGCCTCACCTGGGATGGTTGAGGCTGTGAAGGGGAGACAGGAAGGTGCATCTGGAAACAGGCAGTTGTTGAGCTGTGGCCCTGACTCTGTGGTCTCAGACTGTTTCCATTGCTTTCTAACTCATGTTCCCTGTCTGCAAAGGAAATAAGAATAATTTCATTACTTTACATGCAACTCTGAGGCTATTTTAAGGTTGAGAATGGGGTTTCATGGGGCAGAGAGTTATTTTATTACAATTTCTGGGCTGCCCTGCCCTGTCAGAGCAGCTTGTTGCTCCAGTAGTAACTGCACTGACACCTGAACACAACTGTCACTTCAAGTATTTTGGATCTTTCAGGAGTAGTGGTGTGCTATAAATAGAAATTATTGCTATTTTTTCCACCCAGAAGGCAGTTCTTTCATACTTTACCACTACCTTCATGTAAACAAAGAACAAAGTGAGGAAGGCTTTCACTCCAGATGAAAGTGTGTGGACGTGTGGAGCTCTTCCCTTGGATCATTTATGTCACTGAACTGTGTGCAAAGTGGTTTTCCATCTCTGCCTGTCTCAGTTGCCAGGGATTAAAGGCAAAATGCAGCCCAAATCCTGTGCTGCTGTTCATTATTTAGCCCCTCTCATCCCCCCTCCTTTAACAACAGAACTCTCATAGTAAATCCCATATGGATATATATAGTTTCTAGAAGTCTTTTCTACTATTAGTTCTCTGCCATTCCTCTGTCTGTTCTTGGCTCAGCTGTTGCTTGGCTTTGGCTTTGTTTTACAGTAGAGTTGTCCTTGTTTCTTTAATTTCTGTACTGAGGGTCAGAGTTTCTCTCAGCCAGGGATATTAACATGTGTTAAATTCCTCTGAGTGTGTCCTGCCTCTCATTCAGAAGTTTTCCAGCTGATGTGTTGAAAGGAATATCATCCCAGACTTGCTCTCCATTAATAATTCAGTTTTTGAACTTGCTCTTTACCTCAGAAGCATAAAAACCCCCCTTTAGCTGTAATCAAAGTCAGGTGGGCTGTGGTGGTACCACAGGGAATGGATGCAACCTCTCACTTCTCACTGTACATGTAAAAAAGCCAAGAAACCTCTGGTGACCCCCCAGAATTGCTCAAAAAGGGAAAGGATTCATTGCCTTCCTGAACAGATGCACTTTGGGAGAATCCAGATTTTCTGCTGTCTGAACTCCCTTCTGTCTCTGCCCACCTGATGTGCTGAGCTGACACTGAAGCACATCAGCTGCTGCCTCCTGCTGTTCCCTGCCCCTCTCCCTCTCCCTGGCCCTGCAGAGCAGCTCCACAGGTTGGCATTTGCTGGCTGCTGCTCTTCATTTTATCAGCCCAGACTCAACAATGAGAGGATCAGACACCACTAGTTTGGAAGATTTCTTTCCACCCCAAGTGCTGCAGACTGTGATTGACAGGTTTGTGTCCTGCTCTGCCTCCTGGAACCTGATTTTGATGGTTTTCAACAACCCGTCCAGATGCATCTTGTCCCATTACAGTCTCATCTCAACAGTTCCCTTTCCCCTTGGCTGCTGCACCGTGGAGTGGGATAAGAGCCATCATTCCAGGGATGAACAGCACAGCCTGCAGCCCCTGCCACTGCTTTTAGACATCCCAAGATGTGGGCTGTGGAAAAAGTGGATTTCAGAGGTTTCCAGCTGTAATCAGAGCTATTAAAGGCATTTGGTGCCCCTTCCTACAAGGTCTGATGAGGGAAATTTTGTCCATCTGAACCAGAGTCCACTCGTGCCCAGCAGACTGGTTAACATATTCCTGGGATTTATTACAATTTAATGCCATGAAAGCTACACAAATTTCTGGAACAGATTTTGAGGATCACATCTCAGTAGGCAGCTACTTGCCTAATGTCCCACTTTTTTTTTTTTTCCCCACACCTTCTGCAGGAAGCAAAGAGCTTTTAGTTACACAGGAACCTGTTTATTCCCTGAAATACTCAAACTCCAAATTGCCCCTTTTAAGGCAATTTTCTGCTTTCAGGGCCATGAACCCTTTGAAGGGAGTGGGGACCAGGAGCTGCAGATCTAAAGGCAGGAACACTCTGCTTTCCATGGGATATTCAGCATTTCACCAGCAGAGCTTTTTCTCTTCCAATCCTTCAGTTACTTCTGTTCTCCTAATTATTTATATAAGTGGAATTGACTTCCAAGGCACTCTTGGCTTTCAGTGTGCACTGAGTGAATTATTGACCCGTCACATGGGCCATTGATGTGAAGAGACAGACGAACAAACTGGGTGCCAAGCAGCTCCTTTGCATTTCTAATAGCAAATGTAAGCCATTAATAACTTTGCTGCTTGAAGCACTCAGAGCCTGCACAGTTTTAGTCTGACATGCATATGGCTGAGTTCATCCTCGGTGTAATTTGGGATTCATTGGGCATGGACTTCATCTCCTTCTGCTCCTTGAAAATCTCTCCTGTGCTGAGATGTGCTATGCTAATTCCAGAGTTTATGGCTGACTTGAGATGTTACATTAGAAAACTCAAATCCAATTAAATCAACTTATTACCAAGGGCAGAGACCAGTATTCAGCACATTCTCTTCCTTGCTATTTCACAGCAAGGAGCAAACTTAGGGAGCGTATTGTGTCTCAACACAAACCCAAACTAATCTGTCCTAATAAAATGGCTCTTGGCTGCAGGACTTAGAAAATACAGTCAAGTGATAAAGCATCTCACAGAATCCAAATATCTGCGCTCAGTTCCTGACTTTTCCCGTTTTTTTTTTTTCTTGTGTACTTTGGGACAAATATTCTCCCCTTGTGCCTGTTCCCCCACCTACTCATAAGGGGAGAGAAATGAGGGTGCTGCAGGAAAAATTCAATTTTTAGACCTCTTGAATGTGGTGCAGTGGCAACAGCATCAGCTTCCTGCAGTCAGAACTGTAATAGAGCTCAGATTTGAGGAGAATCTAAATAAGAGATGCCCAATTTCTGTCCTGGCAGAAACTTGTTTATTATTTGGAAGGGAAAAAACTTCTGCATGAATAATATCTTAATATTCTCAGCAAGGAGTGGAACAGAAGGCAATACACTATGGCTTCTGGAGGTGGACAAACATTAAACTGATTTGCAGATCCTTTTGCAAGTGAAAGTCTTCAGTTTAGATTTATTACGAGTTCCCACACTGTGCAAGGCTTTGTATTTAAATTACACCATCACCAAGTGCCCAATGGCTCTTTGTGTCTCTTATTGTTCAGCATCTAATGCAGCTCCTGCAGGAGGTCCTTCTGTTCCAGACAAAACCAGACAGAAAAGTGGGAGAAATGCTGAGTTCTTAGGTACCCCTTTACACATCTCCTACTCTCTCAATTACAGGGGAAAATACAGTTTAACCTGCCCAGGCATCTTACATCTTTCCCATTCATTTAGGAGCTTAAATCTTGCTGGAATTTTCTATGGGGTTGATTCATTCCAACACTCTGGGGGAACAAAGTGCCCACTTTGGTGGCTCAGGTGCCTCAGAGTCCCTCTCAGTTGTCAGAGCTGCCATTTCAAGGTGAATTGCTTCAAACTTCTCTGGATCATCAGTGACACAAGGTACCAACACTCCTATTTTAAGTTCCTGCTTCTGCTAAGTGCCTAATTTGAACCTGAGAATAAATTACTTCCTAAAGTGAAGCTCTTACCTCAGACATTAATGAGCTCTTAAAAATCTTGTATCAGAATTGAATTCTGCAGCACTGGGGATTTCCAGAGTCCTTCTAAAGTGGTGCAAACCCTGGGAAGGATTTACTCTCACCTCACATTACCCCTCCAAATGTTAGAAAAGCCCAGGCAGCTGATTTAAGAGAGTGAGTAGAGTTACAGTTTGTATTTGAGGACAGAAGGGGTTTCTCATCTCACTGGGCCACCAGCAGGTTGTGTGGCCAGATTAGACACAACCTCCAAATTTAAACAAAAAAAAAGGAAGTGAAATTATCTTCTTTCAATATTAGCAAACACTCACATACAGGGTTGGCCATCCAGACCTCAGTGGCTGTTCCCTGTGATGCACCTGCCACTTGTGTAACTGCTTGT
>VYZS01071637.1:0-11919 GCA_013400695.1 Neodrepanis coruscans | reverse complement strand
GGTGCCAGGTGCCAGGTGCCAAGGAATGGGAACTGTGGGTGTTTATTAGAGTACCCTGATGCTGGAAACCACTCCATCAGGCACTACATCACTTCTGTGTGACGTGGGCTGTCTTTATTCTCACAGGAGGAACAGACAAGTTTTTAGGAGGCCAAGAACTTTGGGATAGTGATGACCAGATGGACCCACTGTGATAATCTGGTATGAGTTTCCAGATAATTCAGTAAGAATTGGCAAGAACAGGATGTCAGTTGCTTGATGAGCTTTTTGATGGAGAGAATGGTGAGGTGTTAATTAAGAGGGAATAAGCTTTTATTAACTCTGGATATACATGCTCAATAATGTACTTTCCCTTCTTTGTTCTAGACTGAGAACACTGTGATAGAATCCTATTGACCTTTGTTTATAAATATTTGGGACCCTGAAGGTCAGAGGAGGAAAGCAGATGATGGGGTATCAGTGCTAGTGGTGCAGGCAGTCCATCTAGATCTGCTCACTGGAAAACTTGGTCTTGTGGTCTAACCCCTGAGCAGTGATGGAGTAACAGCTCAACACCACAGAGTGTGAAGGTGCCCATGTCAGTGAGGCTAGTGTCTTCTATTTTGGATCCTGGTAAAGCTGATAAGGTTTAAATAGGAAGTCACAGTACAAGTGTCTGGGGCATGCTAGGATTGGCTTTTTAAAATAGATGTCCACAGCTGAAACACAGTGCTAACCTCTCTCAAATCCCTCTTTGGGGCTCAATCTCACACATGACACGTATTCTTCCTTCAGTCAGGGACCAAACATATATGGGTGGTGCCAGAGTGACGAGGGCTTGAACTGCAGAAAGTCAGGGCAGATGAAGGTTATTGAGGGTTTGATGGATAAAAGCAGATTCCTTATCCCCTCATTCAGGGACTCACTGCTGGAGCAGGGATGTGCCACTGTACCACAGGGACTGCCAGAGAGGGGTGCTTGAAGAAGATGCTTTTCTCCAGACATTACCAAAAATAATGAGCAAAAAATAGTAAATGGCTGGAAGAGGAGCAGAGAATCCTCTTCCTTTTAATAAATTTATCTTTTCATCTGTTCAGGCATTTCTGTGAGACTTATTTCTTTACAGAGCAGACAGCTAAACGAACAGCTCAGTACTTACTTGTTCCTTCAGCACTCACACTGAAAAGCACAGTAGAAGTACTAAATGCTTTTCTTTTTCATTCTAGAGTCAATTTAAACTAGTAAAACTCTTCAATGTATTTTTTGTTTGGTAAAGATGCAGTCATATAAAATTATCAAAATTACAATAATTAGCAAATTGCAGAGAAATGTCTTTAGGACTTAAAACTCCAATATGTAGGCAACAGAACTGTAATTTATAGGCTGACACACGAATCCAGCTATAGGCAACTCCAGCAGTTGCTTTGCTTCTCATTAAAATAAGTGCACAGCCATCAGACTAATTATAGCATAGAGCTATGTAGAAAACTGAACCCAGACAGTGAGACAGGATACCTTTTGAGAGAAGTAACTCCACAGCCCACTGCAGCCTGAAAATCATGCTGCATTTTAACCTGTTGTCTCCTACACTGTTTGCAGTGTTGCTTTTGTACATCTTCCTTTGACTCTCTCTCCCCAAATATAGCATTGAGTCCCAGAATGGGAATTACCAAAGGTGAATGGGTTGCAGCAGTTGCTTTTACTTTTTGCTCTTGAAGAGTGCAGACCTATCGTGGTGACTCACACTTTTTTATTATTAGAACAGATTTCAGCAGCTGCCTGACCATGTGAGGGCAAAAAAAGAATTGCTATTTTCTCCCTCATCCCCTTCATGGATGGAAAGACTGGGTCCAATTTCACATATTTGCTTCTGTGTAAGTTTGTGATTAGGGCCAGGGTGGTATGTGAAACTGGTTTAGGTGAATTCAAGTGATCCTGACACCTTCCTGGAAATATCAGGATTTGTAAAAGGTGACCATTTTTTGGCTTTTCTTGCATGTCATCAGGTTAATTTGAATTTGTCTGCCTACATGTGTTCATGTTTTTGTTCCTGTAAATAGAAGTCAGGTACTTCTGTTCATTTTAGTTAGGCATGTATATAAAATAACCAACAGTTTTGTCTCAAGACCTGTTTTGATTAATGAGGCTTAACTAAGCTTTTGGGAAAAGTGCTGTATTTTATTTTTCTAGAGGAGCTGGTGTCTGGCAGACAGGCTTGGTGGACTCTGCTCCAGAGAAAGGGAGGTGCTTAGCTNGTCATAATTGGCAAATAACCCCATTTATTCCCCCATATATCTACCCTTTAATAAATTGCTGCCTTCCCTATCCGTCTCTTGTCCATTGATAAAATCTAATATCGTCCAAAACCAGGACACACTGGTATTAGCAAGCCACTCCACTCTTCTTCAGAACAGGTTGTATATATTCAGCATTTAGAAGGATTTCTTCTAAGAAAAGAAGAAAGTTGGCCTTCGCTTCCCTCTGTGGTGGTGGAATCACATCTTTGTTTTTAGACAATGTCACCTAAGCATCCTCACTTCGAGATGCAAGATAGGCTTGCTAAATTTTGGAGCCTTAACCTGAACTTCACCACTTTAATTTATCTCTTCATCATATCTTGATTTGTACATTTTCTTGGAGAAGACATCTCAAAAGATAAAACAGATTTGGCAGCAAAAGAAAAAAAAACAAACAGAAAAACTTTAAAATCATATGCATCTCTAAAAACTTTCTAATCCATCTTGACACATTTGTTGCTTTAGAAGAAAAAAAATCTGCTGGCTGCTCTGGGGCCCTGAAGCTATGTGTGTTGAGGGCCTGGCTGTATAATTTGTGGAGCGTAATAATTCTATAATTATATTGTTAATTGTGTGCTACTGCTTTTTTAATATATAATAATAGAGTGAACTGATTTATAATTTCAGAGTTTAACAGGAGCTTAGACTATTAACTGAAAATGAGCTCTTGCAATGTAGTTCCTAATAACTGTTATTGTTAAGGGCATGCCTTCGAGCTGCATGAATACCTTGCTGGAAGGCATAGTCCTGCAGAAGTATTTCAGATTCAAAATCTGTACAGTACTGTGCCTTTATGGGAGTATGGAAGAAAAGTTAAAATTAAGAGGCAAGTAAGTCTAAGCAATATCCAAAGACCAAAAGACTGCAAATGGTAGGAAGAATGATAATTGCAAAATGGAAGAGGAATTTTCAGTGAAAAGTACAGGAACTGGATTTTGCAGAAGGTGAAATACTTTTCAGTTCAGTAATGAGAAAGAATTGGCAGTTTGGGGATTAGACAGGATCTTCTCTCACAATACTTAGAAGATCTAGAAATGACAAGATTGGATCGTGGAGGCAAGATATTTACTTTCTTTTCATTGATTCTTTGGATTTTTGCCTTTTCTGAGCTGAATTTGTCTTGGAGGACCCGCAGTTTGTTCTCTGTCTGTGAATATAGTTTATCTGGGTGCTCCCAAAGCTTCTGTTTTCTTCCTAAGGCATCTT
This sequence comes from Neodrepanis coruscans, assembly GCA_013400695.1. Lineage (NCBI taxonomy): Eukaryota > Metazoa > Chordata > Aves > Passeriformes > Philepittidae > Neodrepanis > Neodrepanis coruscans. The sequence goes on along the minus strand of VYZS01071637.1, from coordinate 8,437 downwards.
TACCTGAGCTGGTTGAGAAAGGAATAGCTGCACTGAATCATTCAGACTCCAGATGATATTGGTAGTTTCGCTCCTCTGAATTATATAAAATGGAATTGTGTGGCATTTTACAGAAATAAAGGGATAAGAGGAAAAAAATCTTAAATACTTAGTTACATGAAAAATCTATGTGTAAAAATAAACGTTATTTTCTTCCCCTAAAAATAGAATATTAAGCTATCGGGTGCATTAAGTGCATAGCAAAAGTCACATGTTGGGACTGCATACTGTTTGCTGTGATTAGTGATAGTACTTTAAATTGTTGAAATTCAAGTTGCTTTATTATCCTGGTTTAGGACAATGTTAGGTTTATCAATGGACAAGAGACGGATAGGGAAGGCAGCAATTTATTAAAATGTAGATATATGGGGGAATAAATGGTTGTAATTGCCCAATTATGGTCAGCAGAGGGCGCTGTGGTTGCCAGCCGGGACTAACTCTGAGAGACACACACACACACACCCCCCCACACACACTCACACTGTAACCTGAGAAGGGAAGGGGGAAGGGAATATAGGTTACACCCTACCCCGGACAAGACAGCCCCCACCCCCCTGCACCGACCACATGTAACTTGAGAAGGGAAGAGGGGAAAGGATAGAGGTTACACCATACCCCCTGGGCAAAGCGGCCCAACCCCCCACCCTCACCGTGGGGAAAGGGGTTAAAAAAAACAAACTAGCAACCCAGAGGAGGACATCTCTCCCAAGAACACAGGAGAGGCCCAGAGGCCGGCACCCACAACCCCAAAAATAAAATGTATCTGTGGAAAAGAAGGCAGCAGTCCCTTCAGGGGTGGTGTGTCTGTGAAGAAGTCGTCCCAAAGGGGTCCTCTCAGGCTGGGGGAGACAAAAAGCAGTGGCGACCTCAGGGAACTCCGTGGAGGAAAAGACAGCAGGCAGCAAAGTCCGGCGGGGGGGGAGGGGGAATCCTCAAAGCTGTACTGAGTAGAGGCGCTCTGCCTTCAGCTCCAGGTCCCGGGGAAAGAGAGAGGGCCAGTGCTCTGTCCTGCAGATTTTATAATCCCAGCACCTTCCCAGCACTCCTGTGGGCCTCGGGGCTGATGGGAAAACCCAGGCACAGGCAGAGGTAACCTTGGTAACCTGGCTACTCCTCCCAGCCAGATGTAGGCACAGGAAAAAAAGAGTTATTTTTTTCTTTGTCTTCCCCTGTGGTTTTTAAGCCAAACCATTACAATTATGAAAAGAGTAATTCTTTTGACTCTGAATTTTAGAACATGAAACATCCTATATTCTTCCCTCATTATTGCAAATGTTTTTTTATGGCAATGGTTCATTCAGGATTTCAACTTTTAGAACTGATAATTTACTACATCTGGCTTAGATTTTTACTGCTTTGCAAGTATCATTTCACATATAGCATGAATATGGCTTACCATCTCAGATAAAATATGACCTGGGTTATGAAATCATTGTGAAAGATTCTTCATTAAGAGTCACACAAGATTTGTAAAATTCTTTTATTTCAAGGGATTTCTTTCTCTTCATTTCCCCCTGGAGAAATTTTCAAGCCAGTTGCTTCTGATATTATACAGAACATATACAATACTCATTTTGTACTCATAGTTTCTTGATGTAAAGATCAGTAGATTAAAGGACGCATGCTATTTTTTGGAAAATATTTAAATTTGGTAACCATATTAAAAAACATATATCTCAAAAATTAGCTCACTGTGTGTGTGTATTTACATGTGTAACTGAAGTGTTCTGCAGAGTATGATACCAAACACATTATTTGACTCAATTTGTATGAATTGTTTTGGCATGTTCAGAATTTGCCTCATAGAATGAAGACAATATATAAAATAACTTGTTTGGCATGTCCAGACAAAGTAGTTATAAAAGAAAGAAAGAGAAGAAAAATTAGAGCAGTGAAATATTTTATGTAATGCTGTGCTAATGCATAATTCATAGCATTTGCCTTAGTTTCTCATGTTATCCTGTTAATAATAAAAATCTCCTTTAAAGCCTGTCACCCACAATGTTCCCTTGCACAGACTAATGTAGTTTCCACTCCTGTACACTGTCCTGTAGCCCCTACAGCTACAAGCTGAAGTACACATTCAAGTGAAAACCCAGGAAATAAGAAACAAAAGGACTGTTGCTCCTTTTTCTTACCTATGCATTTCTCCATCTGCAAAATGGATATACTACTACTTGTTTTAGATCTCTAGGTGAATATTCTATGTGAAAGATTACCAGTATTGTCTTTTGCTCTGTATCTTTACTCATAGTTCCTCTTTCTACTTCGAAGTAACATGTTACATGGTGAGTTTTGGTAAATATATTTTCAAGCAATTTAAGACATTATTAGAAAGTTTTCAGCACTAAATATGTTAAGAAAATCGATCAACTTTTTTTGAGATACATAATTTTTTATAGAGTATAGTAAAATACATATCTCACACTATTAGAACTATTTATATCTGTTATGTCTTTATGTTCTATAAGTGCATATAGACTTCTTGTCAATAATTTTGTGGTAAAGACAGGCATATAAAATAGTAAATATTTTCATTTTGTCAATATATTCCAATCTTAGAATATATCAATTTAATATGAACATTCAAATGGGATTTGGTGGAGAAAAATAATTCCTGAGATTATAAAAGCATTGAGGAAATAAAATTCTATTTCTTTCTCAGGGTGAATTCCACAAAAAGACAGAAAATATATTTATCAATATTGAATAGCCAAAGCAAACCCAGTCACAATGCTGCTATTCATTTACCCTTCTCAGAGATTCACACACAACCTGGGCATGTATGGTTCTGCAGAAACACCATCTTAAATGCAGCAAGACATAGGGATCTTTTGCAAAGACACGAACCTCCCTTAGTCTAATGGATAGGCAAGGCTCCTGCAGCCTAGGAAGTACAGTATGTTTCAGTGGAGTAAAGTCTCTATTGTGAACAAATGCCACTGTTCTGTATATGCACCTATTGTCACCAAAAGGATGCAGGACATGAAGTTAGTTTAAAGGAATAATAATTTCTATAATCTGGGCTGGATTACATTTCATCCACAATGCCAATCTTAAACGCAGGCAGTCTGTGTGAAGGCTGACCAGTTTCAGTTCACTTATCAGCGGCTAACCTTTTGCAGAGTCTTTTACATATATGTAAGGTACCCTCTAGATCATAGACTCTGACCTCTCAGAAAGGTGCTCAGTTGAGCAGCACTATGCATGTGTGTGGCATATGAGTCTGGCTTCTTCTGTGTATTATCCCGAATTTTCTGAATCTGCACTTTTGTGACAACTGAGGCACCCTTTTGGAAAAGAAGACATGGCAAGGTTTTTTTTGATCAGTATACTGAATATAGACTTTCAGTAGCCTTCAAACATACTTTAGGCATATATCAACCTCGATAATGTGTAAGAGCAGAGAGTTAGAATTTATGCACTAATTTCTCTAGTGCACAGACCCTTTAAAATCCTCCGTCAGGTGAACTGTAGTTGTCTGTCAAATTAAGATATATGGGACTATTACAAGTAACTAGGATTACCTCCTGTCTGTCTCATTAGTGAAATTTCAAATGCTGGTTTAAAAGTACATTTTTACAACATAATGATTTTAAACTGGAAAACATGGCCACAAAAGTGGACACTAAGTAAATTTATCTTTTGAATATACTCTCTGTATTAACAAAATACATCACAGTGAGTTAATAACTATTATTTTTATACTGTGTTATTTTATGGAAAGTATCTCTCACTAGCAAGAAAGTACAAGGACTTCTAGGAATCACTAGGGTATAACGAAAGTTGCCAAAAATGTAAACTAATACAGATTTACAGATTTTCTTATGAACCATGAAAATATTATGTTTAAATTAAAACTCTAACCTTTAGACTTTATATGAGAACAGCAAAAAAATATGAACAGGAATTTTTTAAAAGAAGTCTGTGTATATAGACATCTGAGGTCTCGGGCCCTATTTATTTAATAGAAAAAAGGGCCTGAGACCTCAGAAAATATGTGCCAACTAAACTAACATCAGAAGATCAATGAATGACCTGTGAGTAAGTGGAAAACTTCAGTCTGATTAAATCTGCAAAAAGAATTTGAACAGTGGGGTCCCTTCTATTTGCTTCTCAAGTGCTTCAATGTGCATTTAATTGCAGCAAGATATCTTTTCACTTCCATAAGGGTATTTTTTCTGAGATTTTTCCATTCTGCTCTTAGTTCTTTTGCTTAATAAGCCCACGGACTTCGGCCAACATACTAGCAATACTATGATAACAAAGGTGACCTAACCAGCAAGCAGCACCCAACAACACAATGTCAGAAAAAAAAGAAATATTCCTCCTGAAGAAGTAAAAACAGTAAGTTCCTGGGATGTTACTTTCTAAGGTGTCAGTGTTGAAATATACCAGAAGAACATTTCAACTTCCTAGCTTGAAGATCAACTAGGGGGGAATTCAACCAAAGCAGGAAACCCATGAAGATATCTTTAAAAAATGAGCTTGAATTTTTAGGTATTTATTTTCTCGATAAATTAATTTGTGGATCAATTGAAGACATTTACCGAATCTGTATTAATGATCTGTTTGGGCAACATGTGAACCAAAATTAGTTATCTCATTTTAAAGTTATGTTGCTTGCTTGGTTGGTTGGTTTGGTTATTTTGTTTTGATTCACTTTGAGGTTTTCTTTACTAAAAGGAAAACAAGGGTTAAATAATCTGAAAAAAGACAAAAATGAAAGTTCTGCCTGACCCCTAGCATTTTTTTTACAGCTTTAGTTCAATAACCTGGCAAAAATATCCCTTGTTAACACAATTCTAAGTACAAGGTACCTTTACAACAAATCCCAGGAGATGTTATAACACCTTTGTCAAATTCATTTTAACGTCAAAGTGGCTGAGAACATGTTCATTCTATGAAAAAAAATGGTATTTCAGTATTTCCTTTCTAATTTTGGAAGAAAACAAATGTTGAAATATTAGAATTTCCCCCAGGATGAAAATTCTAATATTTTTCTCGGCTCTAGTTTCCAATAACTCTTACACTTTAATTTTGTAATATTCAACTTAATGTTTCCCATGTGAGTATTATAGCACTAGTGGGTGAAACTTTAGTCACCTCACAGATTAGGCATGCAAAGGAAAACAGTTCATATATGTAGAGGGGCAGATTTCTCCTTTCACAAGTACCTTCCTCTTGTTTCCCCTGCTGATGAGATGTCAGTGTATTACAGACTTGATGAATGGAGTTTCCTTTCTCAGGAAACAGTAGTCAGGCCTATGGAAGCATTTATGTAACGGCATATGTTCACTCCGTGGAAATTTCCTTATTATCCCTTCCCTTAGTGAAGTTGGACCGCAGTCAGGGACCGTCTGAAGGGAAACAGTGAAATGTGGCTGCTAGAATATTTGTGGGAAACAAAACTTAGCAGTCCTGGTCTTAAGAGCTGTGAAGCCACAATTGACCCCTACTTGCACCTCTGTGGTGTGCTGAGTGGGATACCTTCTGTGTTGTTCATCCCTATGCACTTGGAAAGTCTGATGTAACCTGGTTTTCATGCCTGGGTGCACTAAGTCTGATTTCATCGTACACATCACATAAATGTGTATGTGTATGAGGTTGCTTCCTACCAAGTTGGGTCCCAAACACCCCAGGTCTGCAATTACTTTTGATACTAGGTACCTCCGAAGCAACCAACCAAAATGAATTGCAACATGAGCTAGATCCAGTTCCGGTTCAAAGCAGATGCTTTGATGTGAGCTTTTCCACAGTATACACTTCCTTAGATATCAAAATACTTTACAGATTAACCTGATTGAACGATCTCAGTTTTACAGGCTGGAAAAGTGACATGTTGACATAGTTTTAGTTATCAAACTACTCACCATACTCTGCAGAAGAATTAGGCCCGGAGGCTGTGACTCCAGGTCTTACACTCCTTGTTTAACCATGTTCTTCAACAGGTCTTGGTCTTAATTCTGTTTTCCTTTCTTAAACACAGCACAAAACACACACACAGTGTCTGTCTCCTGATGCTGCTGCTAGAACAGCTTTCTGTTGCTGCTTGGATGTCTTGCTGGTAGGATCTTCCACCATCATTTATGAGTATGTCTCTTCAACTTGATAGATAAGAAAGGGGGGAAGAAAGGGATGAATCCTTCTACTGGAATAATCCTTTACTGCATGTCAGGTTAGACTGGCTCGAAGTTAGAGAATAATAGATCACCTCTTTCTGCCCTTGCAGCAGCTAAACCAGAGAAGAATATCCTCACTCAATCCCTTCAGTGTATTAACTCAAAAGTATATACAGTGTTTTCTGCTGATTATTGAGTCCTTTCTTCTTTCAGCTTGGATTTCTTATTTCCATATTTGAATTTGGTGTTTCTGCAAAGCTTCATCAGGACTTTCCCAATACAAAGTAGAGTGCTAGGTCAAAATACTGCAATAGTTATGACACAGTCAACCTTATAAAAAGGTCATGCTGGCATTTTGATCCACTAGTATTTGTTCTCCTTAGCAGAGCCTAAGGAAATTCTTTATTTTACAGACTGATGTGTATCTTCATTTTGATGGGTTTCAGATTCATCACATCATATGTTCTTTCCCTCAGCCAGTCATTTCAAGCTGCTGCTCCCGTGGATGAAGCAGAGCTCTCCATCTCTGTCTCCTGGTAACCTTGTGTGATGTACTGGTGATCACTGGTGGTCATAAAAGTCCCTACAAAATGAACAGAATTATACTTTATTACTCTTTTGTCTTTCACCTGTCTGCCTAACCATCAATTTATTTCCCCATACCTCCTATCTCCATGTCTTGTCATAGAATTATGGTTAAACTAGCATGAAATATAACGTAGCTTTTTGTTGCCAGGATCAATTTTTGAAGGTATACTAAAATTATATACATCTTTCTGTCTTTTCTTCAATTTTGTTGAAATACACTGTTATTACTAGCTTTTTTTATAAAATACACAACCTTTGCTGAAATCTATGATAGATGATCCCCTGGTATNTCATTTCACTGCATATTTGGCTCACTTCTTATCTTGTTCAAGCCGGCAACACATGTATTAGTGATAGCACTGGAAAGAAGGGAAAAAAAAGGGAGGACGAAATTTTTTGCACTGATATTCTTGTTCTGTTCTTCTCTGTTCTCATTTGATTTTGAGTGAGTGTTTTTTTTTAAACATGTGTGTTATTCCTAGTTTACTGTCCCAGTGACTGATCATAATCCTTTTCAGGATCATTTCCTGAAATTTGGCCCTATGTATTTATGATATATTAAGCCTGAATGATCATCTCACTCTCCCTTATTCAGGCGAGCCCCTATATGTTGTAAATAACCCGTGTATGCAAACACTCCAGAATAAACTGCCAAAAGTAATTAAAGATAAGATTTGTAGGTCATGCGTTCTGATGCTTGCTATTCATCTCATTTATTTATCATTGTTTATATTTGGGGACTACTTGTGTTTTGAATTAATAAACAATTATATAAAGATATGTAAACAGCTTGCAGAAGGGGGATTGGGATCCAAAACTCCTCTCCATCAAAGGTCAATTCCCCTGCTGCTGGGTTGCAGAATCATAGAATCATGGTGGACTTGTTTGTTGGGTCTCCCCTTGCCTAATATATACCTTTTATTCTGATCAATGTGAAGGATGTAAAACAGTCATCTATCTGTCTCCTGAATCAAGGAATGTCTGGTTATGACTGTGTCTGGCAAAATATGATTTATGGCTAAAATGGAGAAATGCTCTAACCATGTCTTGCAAAGAGGTAGACACCACTACTGCTGATTTTATTACAATAATGTAAGTATTTTTAAGAGGTAAGTCAATGCTCTCATACCCAAAGTTATCAGCTCAGTTCTTGCTGGAATTGTTCTTTCTGGTCCTATGTGTTCATGACACTTCAGAAAGGTCAACCTCCACAGTATATTGACTGTGTGAATATTTCTTCTGAGCAGCAATTTCTTTCTTCTTCCTTTGGGTCCTAAGTACCTAACTCATCTTTGTCAGGTGTAGCCCAGAAACCAAAACTACTAACGTGGTATGGCCTGAGGCAGGCCTTGTACAGATATGGGCCTCAGCTTCCATACAGACTCTTCTTGTACTCCTAGGAACATCGCTTACCGTCACTCTTAAGGAGGGGTGTCTTATGAAAAAGTTGCCACTTAAAGAAGAGGAAATTAAAAAAAAAAGAAAGCTCAAATATATAAGCTTTGGTACGGTTATGATTAAATTGTTACCTGGAGAAAGCTATTGAAAGTCACTGTTGAAACATGTACAGCAGTTTATACAAAAAAATACATTGTGAATGCTAATATATATTATGTGATAGGATACAATGATGACACTAAAACAACAAACCTAGAAATACCTTAAAATCTCTATAACCAAAGTGGAAA
>VYZS01071605.1:14007-26564 GCA_013400695.1 Neodrepanis coruscans | reverse complement strand
AGCTGGAGGCTCACATGTCACCCACAGCCCCTCTCTAGCTGGTTGCACATCCCCAGGCAAATGCCGCTTCCCTGAGCAGACCTGGAAGAGAAGAGACACTACTTAAAAGGCAGAAAGTGCTACAGGGGTAGAACATTAAAATGAAACATTTAGAGCTGACTCTTTCTATTGTGTCTTCCCCCACACCCTCAGCCTGGCCTTTCCTTGCTTAGCACTGTGGGGGTGATTGGGTCTGATCTATTGCCCTTTATTTCCATATTAAGCAAGCAGTTGGGAAATGAATGCCTCCCNTTCCCACCCTGAAAGAGCTGTGTCTCATACCACCCCATAGCAGATGAGTGCAGAACAGCACAGTGCTTTTGTGATTGCTTCTCCATAAGATCCCTCCATCACTGTCTCTCTAGCTAATTGGAAAGCTCAATGGGGGCTGTGGAAAACAAATAGCTGCCCCTTAACACGCCTGAGCGCTTTCCCTCATCTAGGAAGGCTCAGCATTCAGATGAGCTGCATATTTACATCTGTCATGCTCGCCTCGAGAGCTGCACTGAACACACTTGGATGAGTACAACAAAAGGTCATCTGGTCCTGCTGCACAGGGAGCACTGCTGGAGGGCTCTGAGGCTCAACACTCCCATATACACGAGCCTCACAGAGAGCCTAGACAGGCATGTTCAGGGGGAAGAGGTAAAACAGATTTTTATCTCTTTTTCCCACAGAGGAAATACCAACAATAACCTTAGAAATCCAGGTTAGGAGCCTAATGCCCTCAAATACCTGCCAATGGAGCAGCTAAAAGAGATGCATGCCCAGGCCTCGGATTCCCCAGTTCATAACTGAATGTCCTTCCTTGCAGACAGCAGCCAGCTGAGAGCTGCTATTCTTATTTAGCTGGAGGAGAGGGAGGTTTAGTGATCCCAGCAACAAGCAAAGACATAAAGATGTGAGCTTGTCTTCCACATACTAGTACAGAAAAAAGCAGGCTGGAGAAAAGGCTTTATTTCACAAAGCTTCAGGAGATACCTTTTTAAATTTCTTGCTCCAGCTGAAGATAGAAAGATCAAAATCTCAAGCTTTTGTGAAATGAAACTAAAATAAAAACCACCTGGTTTGGGCAAATTAAAATGTTTTGTTTCAGTAGCTTCTGAACATGCTGTTAATAATCAGCTTAAATTGCAGAACAAGGGTGTTTCAAATTAGAAAACTAAAAAAAATTGATTGCCAAAGGGAAACTTTTCATGAATTTGAGGGCTCTTTTTTAACCTGAAACATTTGTCAAAGCTGTTCTCTTTTCATCAAAGAAGAAGTTTCAACTTCGGTAGATCTGCTACCCTTCTGACACAAACAGAGACAAGGTGAGTGAAAGGCATGACCCAAAGCTGATGGGACACCAAGGTCACTCACTAAATCTCACCACATTGAAGGTTTGAAACTATAGCACCAGTTCTGGATTCCTCACTGGCATTTGAAGTTGCCTTTCTTAACACCAGGATTTCATTAATGATTTCAAATCTCCAACCCATCCTTCATCCCCAAGCATTATGATCACTGGGTAGCTTGGACATGACTGGAGTGATAAGTGACCATCTCTGCTTCATGTGGCAGAAAAGAAACCTCCTCAGCACTGGTTTTATTGCTAAGGCAGAGTAGAAGACATTGCTGCTCTTGTCAACATTAGCTTGGAACCCCACAAACCATGTCAACAAATGATGCTTTCACACTTGAGTTATTGCAAATGGCTCCAGGCGTGGTCAGATTCCCAGGCAAGCAGTAGACAGGTGTTCACTTTAGGAACAGGAGAGACACTCAAAGGCAGCAGTAACAGAAAAAAAAAAGCGTCTCTGAGTTCTCCACAAAGGTAGTGATGACAAGAATACAGCAAGGAAATAATTCCAGGGCTGCTGTAATGAGCACATTTCCACACAAAAGTTAGCAGAGGACAAAAAGAAGACACAATGGCTCCATGGAGTCACCTCAGCCACTTCCCCATGTTGATATTGGGAAAACAGCCTCAAAAAGGTGCATGAAGGAGGAAGAGACCTAGTAAAAGAACAAAACGGGAAAGTATCAAGGAAAAATCCTGGGAAGATATATAAAATTCCTAGAAAGTAAAGAGTTTCCTAGAAGACAATTAATTTTTCCTACAAAGAATCCCAGAAGAATCTGAAAAAGCAAAATTGCAAAGTTCCTTATAAGCACTCTAGAACATTCCTAGAAAGCAATATGAGAAATGGCTTGAAAGCAACATGGGACATTCTGGAAAAGCAAAAGAAAGATTACTAGCAAGTAATGTGAAAATTTCTAGGAAGAAATGTAAAAGATCTGGAGAGTAATATGAGAATTCCTGGAAATCATATTGAGGTATTCCTTGAAAGAAAACACAAAAAATCCTTGGAAGCATTCTGAGAAAATTAAAAAAAAAAATTCAAAGGAGAAATTCCAGGAAAAGGAAGATTCTTGCAAAACACCCTGGGACACTCCTAGAAAGCAGAGGAGAGGTTTCTGGAAAGCACCTCCAGAGGGAAAATGCCTAGAAGATATCAGGGGAGTTTCTAGAAATCTGTACATGTGAAGTTCCTGCAAAGAATCTGGGGACAATCCTAGAAAGCTAGTGGAAAATTCCTGGAAAACAACCTGAGAAAATCCCAGAAAGAAACATGGAGTTTTCTAGAAAGAACTCTGGAAATTTCAGAGAAAACTTACAATGTGTTCCCAGAAAGCACTCCAGGATATTCAGAGAAAACAAATCAGAAATTCCTAGAAAGTATCCCTCAAAATTTCTAGAAATCCATGGGGTGTTCCTGGGACATTCCTAGAAAGCAATGTGGAAAAATTNTTTTTCCATGCCAAGGCATCCCTGTATTTACCTCCTTATTCCTAGGAGGGCATTCTTTGGTGTACAGCCTCAATCTCTGTACCTCTCTCTGCCCCCTCAGGCACTGAGAAGGATGTGTTCCTAGGGCCATAAGACAACTCAGGTTGAAAGGGAGCTTACAAGATCTCTAAGTCCAACCTCTTTCCCAAAGCTCTGAGGTGAGACCAGGTCACTCATGTCTTTGTCTGCTCAGGTCTCAAAATCCTTCAAGGGCAGAGATTGCACCACCCTTCTGGGCACCTGTCCCACTGCTTGACTGTCCTCACACAAAACACTTGTGTAAGGAGGACATATATATAACCAGTGTGAGCCTCTCTTGTTACAGGTGATGTCCATTGCTGCTTGCTGTCCTGCTGTGCTCCATTGCAATAAGCTTGACTTTGACTTCTCCATAAATTCCTTGCAAAAGCCTCCTGAGCACATTCATGGCTGCCCACACTGCCCAGACAGCCCTCCCTTCCTCTCTGGCAGGCAATGGGCCCATCTGCTCAACTCCCTCAAGAGTATTTTTTTTCCATGCTTCTTCAGATGCTATTTTTCAGACTATTTCTGTTCAGGAGAAAGAAAAGATCACAGAGAAGTTGGTGACATCACTTCTATGATGTTGCATTCCCCAGCTGACTCAGCTGAGCAGGGAAAACTGTCTGGGAGAGAGCAATTATCTCCAATAGGGCTCTACACATCTGATTGACTTGCCTTTACTTTCATGCCTGACACTTCAAACATTGGGGATGGCAAGGCAGGGGGAGGATTTGGCTAATGGAATGAAACAAGAACTCCAAACGTTATGGCTGCCTCATCTGTAAAGCAGGGCATGTCTCAGGGTCCCCACTGCTCTCAGCCTCCAGGTTACCACCTGCACATCCAGGCACAGACAGTAATAATTTGTAAATATTTTATTGTGAAAGTGGCAGAGGTAGCACCTGTGTCACTTGCTGAAAACTAGCATGGAATGTGACCTCAGTTTGTCCACTGTGTTTCATCTGGGAATGGCTCCCACTACACAGAAGCACAACAGCCCCTTGATCTGTAGGTACCCAAAAAAGACAGGCCTGGCTATGGTCACTGGCCAGTGGCCATAATACAGCCTACATCTGAGGGTCTAGCCAAAAGCCTCCCTCAGAGCCAAGTGATTTCATCCACATTGTCACATGTGAACAGGTCCTGGCCTGCCTGTCCCAATAGCTATGTCTGGTCATTGGCCACAGTGTGTTAACTGGGAGAGGACCGACCACTGTGGGACAGTACCCTGGCTCTCAGGTCCTAGTGTAGACATGGCCACCTTGGCCCCTCTGGGGTAATCTCTACCCTGTAGGATAAAAGCAGATTCCTTTCTGTCCATGCTGTTTAACTATAGCTCAGGTCACAGTGTCCAACTTGGGCTCAGGAAGAGCTGAGTCGAAAGCACCTCTGAGGGAAATGGTTTCAGCATTGCTATGTTCAGCCTCTCCTACACCACCTGCAGAGCTTGCTTGGCATCTCTGTGGGGTGGTAGCTGCTCTCCAAGGGAATTCCTGCTGTAGCAGAGTGCGGATATTGCCTATGAGATGACAGCTGCTGCTGGGGCAGAGCCACGCACACCCACATGCTGTCTGAATAATGAAAACAAAAATGCCTTGCTCCCACTGGATGCTGTTTTATTGCCTGACTGGTGGTTGCTGCCATGTGAGTCACTTCCAGGGGAGGCCACACGACATTTCTGTCGCAAAAAGGAGAAATGATGCAGAGCTTGAGCTGCTGTGCAGTTAGGAAAGCAGATCAATACAGGATCATCTAATCAATCACTGTCCTGAACAAGGGAATTCTAGCTGGAAAGACTGTCCTGATTCTGCTGGGCCATTAGTAGAGCCCCCTATTCTAAATTAGGGCCTCCATCTAACAACAGTGCTCTACTTGATTAATGCTGATTAGCCCTGCTTTGCTTGGTACGTTGATTAAAAAGCAAGGTTCATTTCCCAGGTTTCCTTCCCAATCACATTCCCTAATTTCTTTTGGCACTGCCACAGCCTCTTAATTCTTCAGTCCTTCAAGAAGCTCATCAGACAAGGACAATGCTGAGGCACTAACAAACAAAGGTCAGATGTGGATTATATCCAAAGGGAAGTTCTCTCTTCTGCTGTGTTACTCTATGTAGTAGACTGGCTAGTGTTGCTCACAACAACTTCAAAGACAGATAAAAAACACATCGCTATTCAAGATCTCCTATATACCAGCCTCCTCAGACATATCTGCTTGATTTCCATCAACTGTAGAAGCAAAGGGACCCATATTGCCTTTTCTTCAAATTATCAGCTAAATAGCTGTAGAAAAGGCTTTATGATTTAGATGAATGCTCCACCCGGCATGGTACAAAGAAATGTCTGTAGCAGGTACAAAGAAATCAAGGGAAATGGCACACACAAAGTCATCTTGACCTACTCTTCCCATCTTTGGTGATCTGTGGTCCAAGAGTCTTCATCAGTTCGAAGCCATACTCAGCTCATGCAGTTTAACATCCATATGCTTCGGCAAATCCCTTGTGGACTCATGTGGCAACAGGATGGGCAATGCGATAGCACTCCTTGTGAAAGAGGACTTGCTTCTATCTGTAGCAAATCTACTGCTTGGCTGCTTTCAGAAAAACCCAGTTATGAGGAAAGGGCACCTCCGTGCTGTCCATGATATGAGTGGTCTCTGTTGTTGCCACTTTAGGCACCTCTTGTTCTAGACTCTAGGGAGTCCTACCTTCACACAAAAACAATTCTGCAGCTTATTGGAAGTTATTTCAATAAAACAGCCTGGGCTCAAGAAAACAAAATACTTTGTTACTCCGTCTTTCACAATAAGAAAGTGGAAATTCAGAGTATCTTTAAAACACCACCAAGTAAATAACAATTTGGAACCGAGAGCAATGGGTTAACCTGACATCTGAATATTCACGGCTGTTAAGATGAAGACTTGCCTCCTTCAGCTCTTATGTAAATAGAACTCATCTGTGATGCAGATTTTATTAATTAACTGGCAAATCGAGAAAACCCCAATAGGCTGTAATTGAACTTCACATTGATGATAGATGAGGAGACACTTACAGGCCATCCGCTGTGTCTGCACAGTCACTCCCAGAGCTACTGCCATCCCTGCCCATCCACAGCAGAGAGGCTGCCCCATCCTGAGCAAAATAAAAAATATCTGAGGAGCAAACACCTGGAGCTGATGGGATGCCCAGAGCTGATGGAATACCTGGCACATTTTTCATCCTGAAGTACCCTCTGGCTCATCACATTGCATTTGCTCACATTTTGTGCCATTCACAGACCCTCTCAGGAGGCAAGCACCAGCTGCTGAACCTCTAACAGAAGTGAGGACGCCTCATAGCTTTGTGGGGACTTTCTCCGTAATCACCTCTAACATGAAGAGAGGACACTTGTTAATGCCATGGAAAACTGAGCAGCTCACATGTCTCCAGGAGTCCTGGGTGACCTGGGAAATGTAAAATTATCATATACGTGGGGATGGTATGTCCAGGTGATGATATACCCTATAGAAACACACCCAAAACCAAGACCTAAGATGAAGCAGAGTCCAGCCAGATTTATTTGTGTCCCAATGGAGACTCCCTGTCATGCAACACGGGTGGAGTCCATGTGTGGAAAAGGCAGCCCTAAATCCCTCAAACCCTGCAGGAGCACCATGCTGCCCTTCTCTGGCAAGGCAGCATGCAGCAGAGCCCAGCGGGAAGGAGATTAAGGCATTATTGATGTAGGAGAAGAAGGGATAAATGAAACAACCCTCTGCACGGGTGCTTTGCAGTTCTTGGAGGGGGACTAATTTTGCTTTTATTTTGCTAGAGAAACAGCGAGGCAGCAGAGGCACCCACCCTCAGAGCTGCTGAAGGCTGGGTTCATCTCGGCATGGGAAAGGAAAAGTGGCATTTGAAGCGCTGAGATGTGAGAAGAGTTTCATTATTGCTCTGGATGGCCCCTTCATTAGAGGAAAACACAGTATTTAATGAAAGGGAAAGAAAACAGGCACTCCCTGCTGTGCCCAGAAAGCCGTCTCTTTTCAGCTTTGCTTATTTCCCTTTATTTACAGGAATAAGGGAGGCTGTACCTATTCACCCCTATAGCTCCCTATCCCTGGATATCATGAGGAATGTTCCAAGGCCACCCCAAATTAAGATCTACCTGCAGACAGCAACCCATGAGCACAGTGCCCACTGGACTCCCCAGCTCTGAGGCACCTCCCCGTGCCTAGTTCCAGGTGGGCAAAGGCTGGCCTTGGGTGCAGGCATAGAGTATAAAGGTCTGCCCCAGTCCAACCACATGCATCCAGGAGCTCTCCACCCAGCAATTCAGTGCAATTGTCTTGTTGTCAAGGAGAAACTAAGGCACGGGGGATGTGTTACCCACATGTATGAAGACCATGTTTGATTGAAGGGCACAGGGATCACTCCTCCCATGGCTTCCTTGCAACGTGCCCTCAGATTACCAGGGAAGAACTTGTGTCCTCATGGCTGGCTTAACAAACCAAACATGGGATTCACACGTCAAGCTAATTCTTCCCAGCCGGCACCAATTATTCACCAAGGTAGTTTTGATCTCTCAATTACACCCCATAAAGTTTTCAGTATAGAAAAGTAGAGTCTCTTTCACTTCTTCCTCTCCTAATAATTGGAGGTTTTTTTAGCAACATGTCAACAGACTTCAGGAGTAGAACCGGCTCACATTCCCTTTGCTGGGACAATTCTAGCTCTGCTAGGAATTGAGATGAAAGGAAAATTGCTTTCATCCCAGCATAAGCAGGCAAGAACTGGAGCATGAACAGAGAGAAGACAAGCAGAGAAGCAAGCACTGTGGTTTTATTCTGAGTCTCTGTACCTAAAGCTGTCCTTAATCACCACTCATGACTCATAGCCATTTCTTTCAGTGGGAGCTCCAGACAGGGCAATTTGGTTTCAGAGACTCAGAGGACATTGGCTGGAAGGGACCACTGGATATCTCCCATTCAACCACTCATAATTTGCTCTTGAAGTTTGCTTAAGATCCCTTGTGACCTGTCCTGTTCTCAAAGTGATGAGCTTTGAATGAGTCCTGAGGTGAGAAATTGCATTGGAAAACATGTTGGAGAAAGAAGAGTAGTTTCAATGATTTCCTGCTCTCTTTGCTGCTCTGGGAAACTCCCCAGACCACTTCACCAAGTCAGCTGTACCAGGAGATGGACTCTGGACTCCGTGTGGGTCAGGGTTCATGGAATACAGCAGGAAGAGGGGATGTACAGGATCTCAGGAGATTGAGAAAAACAAAAGGGCAGGGGACATAGCTTGCAGAAAGCAGTGAGGTTCAGGATAAGGTCAGGAGCTGGAGGGGAGTTGTGTGTGTGAAGGTTGGATAATCACAGACTCAGACCATAAAACCCAACCATCATCTGATGTTAATAATTTTTTCCTGTGTGATTCTCAGCTGCAGCCAGAAGATGGAAGGAGGTTTGCCTGGAGACAGGATCTGAATCTGCTGTAAGACCCTCTGCCTTCACGCCAAAGACAAGAACCTTCATTCTGGACCTTCATGCCTTATTTACAGAGACCACAGCCCCTTCTCAGCCCCATCACTAGGACATTCCAGTGATTTCTAAGCAAAGGAGCAAGTTTCCTGTAAATTACATTTCCAGCAAACATCTCTGCTAATTAAAGATTATGAAATGAATTTACCAATGCTTCAATTAAAATCCATTCACAGCTAATACCTTCCTCTTTTCCAACGTTATTTATTTATTGAAGGTGGGGAAGGAAGGAATCGTGCTTGGAGTCTCCAGAAGTTCTCTGGGTTTTGAGCAGACTTGTCTCTGCCTCGTTACATGGAATAGGTCCCTGGAGAATGCAGGCTGATTGCAATCTAATTTATGGCATTCATCAACATATGAATTAATGCTGGGGTCTCAGATATGAGATCTCTCTATTTCCCCCTCCCTCCTCACAGAAGCTCATCAGCTCAGTTCCACTGACACGCTTCCTTCCCTGCCAGTACTGCTCCTTCCCTGCACTAAAGAAACAGCCTTGATTTTGTTTGGGAAAGCTTGTTTATCATGAAAGAACTGAAATTTCTGGGAAATTCACTAAATTTCTGGGAGCTGAGGTCAACTGAAGCCAAGGAGAATCTAACCTCTGTCTTGAATAAGTTTGGGATCTAGTGCTCAACTACTGTGTGCCTCATCTTCCCCCTCTGTGACACAGGGATGCTGTTCCCAGCTTCCCTCTGAACGCCACAGGGAGAATAAAAATATGCTTGTGCTTTGGAACCCTGTAGAGAAGTTTGCAGAGGGCTTTTTTTGTGTTTTACTATTGCTCCTCTGTATTGCTTCTGGCTTTGACCTTGGACTGAGCTGAACAAACGAATAATCAAACAAAGCACTTACATTTCAGGTGCATGTTGGACACTTGTTAAAGAAAGCCTAAAACTGCAAAGTCTTCTGGTAGCAGCCATTAACCTATACAGTGACTAGAAGCCCTGGAGGTGTTGGCAAGGTTATAAATCATCCAAGTGGTGGTTGTCTGCTCTCTGCAGAGAGGCTGGCACAGGCAAAACACAACAGAAAAACAAATCTGGGGCCAGAAAGTCAGTGTGCAGCATGCCTGAGGCAGGAAAGGCAGGTCGAGGAATAGGATGATATGTGCAGAAGAGCACAGTGCATTCAGCTATTGAAAGGGGAGGCTTCTGCTTCCTTGACATGAGAAGGCAATAGTTGCACAGGGTAACTGAAGGCAGGTATAGCCTAGGATGGGAACTAAAGGAACTTGACTGCTGGGATCAGGCTTCCTTTCCTTGGGGCACAACTCCATGGCCAGAACTGGTTTTGAGGCAGAATACTTAGTGTCTGTGTTCTCTCACTGCTCAGATCCCAAGGTCACCTTTATCAGGGTCCCATTCTTGAGAAAATGTCTTTGTGCAATGTCATTGAAGCTCAGAACCACTATGAATAGAGGGGCTGCTGTTCCACCACTCAACTGCTCTTCCTGAATTGTCTAAATGCATGGGGACTTAGTGGATATGATTTAGTTGTGGGTTTTTTTCTCTTCTCTCTGATAAAAGAAATAAAACATGTAAGGTCATTTTTCCACTAATTTACGGATTGCTCTTTCCATCAAAAACATCAAAGAGTACTCCAGGGAAGAAGAAAATATGAAGCTCTCTGTGCTTGGTGGGACAGAGCAAGATGTTGATTCCAATTGCAGTGCAGAAGACTCTAGGTGGATTCACCAAGAAAAGTTATAACTCAACAGTGAAGGACATGAAACAACTGCATAGCTCCTCACTGATGGGAGACATCCTTCATCTTTGAAACAGCAAGTTGAGCCACAAGAACATGCAATGCAACCAACGTTTTGAAAGCCAAGAGCTTTGGTGAGGTGTGAACAATTTCATGTAACATTAGGGGACATTTAATGCCTTCGTAGCAGTAAAGTGCAGGAGTCAAAGGATTATGTCTCCATGTGGTTAACAGCCTATGCAAAAAAATCCTGCCCTGCTCATTACAAATGTCACCTTTAGTCTTAATTCAGACTTCTCCTGGGGCTTCAACTCACAGAAGTGAATATTTCCCTGGCTAAATTACTCTTTGGTAGCATTAAGCAGGCAGATTGGAAAAAAACAACATGCAGCACTTCCATCATAAAATAAAAAAGATGGAAGGGATACAATTATACCTCTGGTTGCATGTAGCTTAAAAGTGGTTTCCATACTTGTTAAAAATATTTTTTTATGGTTCTGCTGCTGAGTTTATCCTATCCTAAAGTAATCAAGCGTTTTGCTGCCACTGCCAATCACAACTGCCTGCTGCTGACAAGAGAAGCATTGCCGCTAGAGTTGGAGCACCACAGGGTGCTCGAGGCAATGCCCCTGCTGGGATGCAGCAGAGCTCAGTCCAGACTGGAGCTGCTTCATGCTCCTGTCACTCAATCGAGGGCTCCTGCAGTTCACTAGGAGTTGACTGACCTTGCCAGACCTGAATGGGGAAAAGGGATGCTGTCACCCATATTCAGCCTTTCCTCCAAAAGGGCTGTGACCATTTCTTTCCTGTGTTCCAGCACCCACATACCCATAGCAGGGGGATGTTCCCATCCATGATCCACCATGTACACACATCACTTTGGAGTACAGGAAAGGGAGTGTTATCCACTTCCATTTGGGACACAGGCTGATGTTACAGTCCCACTCTGTCATCAGTTCCTTTAATGTGAGCATGCTTGGTGTGGCAGAGACAGCCAGAACATGGCCCCCGGGCTGGTTTCCCACCTGTGAGGATGGGATCAGTCTGCAGACACAGTTACAACCCAGGCACACAACAATGTATGGATCAGGAATGCAACGCACTGTGAGATGCTGAATGAGTGCCTGGGAAATAGCAGGTAAGGGTTATGAGAGGTGGCTGGGGAAAGGGCACGGCGGGAGCACAATCTGCAATGCAGAAGAGAGCACTGCATCACCTCTCATATGAGGTGGCAGATTAATCAGGAGTCACAGAGTGTATTTGTAACCTGCCTGGCAACTCAGCAGCACTTCTCATGCTCAACCCTATTCAGCTCTTCCTCCACACCTGAAATAACAGCATAACTTTACAGGTGCCTGGTTAGAAGCGGGTCCTGCTCTATGAAGAGAAGACACTGAAGCAAGGACTCCGTGAGGGACAGGCAGTAGAGCCACACAGTCCTGTGTGTTTTTGTAGGGACTGAGAACTGGTATCTGGGGAGGTCTCTATTCCTGTACTTCTAGCTGAGATAAGGGGGGTATTTCAGAGAAAGAAGTAAGTTTTCCTACTTGCCTTGCTCGATTCCTTCATTTCCTCCTTTCCTCTACCATTGTTGACATTTAAAATTTCCTCCTGGAGCCCAGGTGTTAGCAGGTGGACTGACACCTCAGTACTGCCCTTTCAAACTCTCTGAAGACTCCAACTGGCTTGCATCTGTGTAGTTTCTTCTCCATTTTGCTCAAAAGAAACAGCTGGTGACTTTTTTATTTTATGTCTACAAATCCAGCTTAGATGGCAGAGAATATGGAAAATGTACAGACTGCCAGCTTCTCCCTCCAGATCCCTTTAAGAGGCTTTGGGAGGTGTTGAATGAACACAGCCTGGCTCACCTTCTCACTGGATTTCAGGATAGCAAAGCTGTGANACTCCAACTGGCTTGCATCTGTGTAGTTTCTTCTCCATTTTGCTCAAAAGAAACAGCTGGTGACTTTTTTATCTTATGTCTACAAATCCAGCTTAGATGGCAGAGAATATGGAAAATGTACAGACTGCCAGCTTCTCCCTCCAGATCCCTTTAAGAGGCTTTGGGAGGTGTTGAATGAACACAGCCTGGCTCACCTTCTCACTGGATTTCAGGATAGCAAAGCTGTGAGTGGAAAGAGACATGGAAAAACAGTACTTTTCCCACCTTTTCAACCTGTTGGGTTGAAGCCTTCCTGTTTGGCTTTGCCCATATGTGTCAAATTTACCCACAGATAACCCCTATAAATGTTTTGCAGCTATTTTTACCTATTCTCTGGCCCAGCAGCACTTTCTAGAGATGTGAAAAAAACATGTAATTCACTCTTCCCACCTCACCTCCACTGCAATTACTCCTGTTGCTCTGGGTTTGTTTATTTGGGAAGTGTTCTCCTTTCTTTCATGAAGCAAGCTTTTCATATTGGATAATTTTGTGCCTGCCTTC
>VYZS01071598.1:0-10115 GCA_013400695.1 Neodrepanis coruscans | reverse complement strand
CCCCTGGGGAGGGGCCATCCATCAGCTCCAACTTGCTCATCTGCTGCCTCACGCCTCAGTCCTCACCAGGGTTGGGACTAGTGAGGGTGACAACGGTGACAGTGGTTTTTGCTGACCTGTGGCTGATGAGGGATGGTGGAAAGGACCCTGAGGAGGTGAACCCAGGGAGGAGGTGACAAACTAGCAAGAGGCCGCCATAAACACTGAGGCTACTGTGGAAATTGCGAGAGTTAACAAGCATTTTAGGACAGAAATCCCTCTATAAGATCTTGCTGACAAGTGCTATTAAATATTCATTCTATAGACTGCGGAGACATCATTAGACACATACGTTCAGGCTCTCCATACTCCCGGCTCTGGCATTTGTTTTGCGCTGCACTGATGAGCTGAGGGGACCTTGAGGGGGCGGGGGGGGTGGGGTGGTGGTGGCTGGTGCCAGCCCCTGTTAGCAGAGCTGGGATCCTTAGGGGCAAGCATGGCTTATGAGGGAAAACCCATCCTGGAAGCCTTGATGCTGCCCACAGGAGAGAGGCAAGAGTAGGCGGATTTGGGAGGTGCTGGTGTTTAATGAGTGTTATCTTCCCTCTTGAAGAGCATCAGCAGGGCTGGAGAGACAGCCATGCCCTGGGAAGTCATGCTCACTCCCACCACTGACATCCCCGTTGGATGCGAGGGTGCAGGAAGGACTCCCTGCCTCCAGTCCCTGCCCCACGCGCACACCCTGGCACAGCCACCACTCCCTACCCTGCAAATCCCGAGCAAGCCCTCTCCAGCTGGTCAATTCGACCAGGGACCAAGGAGGGATCCTATGGATACCCTGGGAGATTCCACAGCCCTACCATCAGCTTCCTCAGCAGCCTAACCCGATCTGTGCCACTGCCACCTCTCCTTCCCAGCACAGAGCCACCTCTCCTGCACCACGGGAAAACTCATACACTTGCACTGTCCAAAGTCAGCTCTGCCCATGGGAGATGGAGCTTGCTCACATGCATACCTGTGTGTGTGTGTATATATATATATATATATATATATGTATGTATGTATTTTTGTATATATTTTTGGTGGTGGTACTTTTTTTTTTTAAACAATCCGTCCATAAATGTCACCAAAAATCGCGGTCTCCTTTTATTAAACCTGAAAAATGCGTATAAATGTAAATAACAAATGACTGATACAGGGAGAGGAACCAGAGCGTCTGCTGGCGTCACTCTCCCTCCCTCTCTCCCTCCCTCGCGCTCTTTCCTCCTCGTGTAATTTGCATTAATAAAGAGGCTGTTCCTTGTCGGAATGTGTTTCATCCGGTTTAAAATCCCAGGGCGATCCACCAGGAACAGCTCTGGGAGAATCCGACTGTCAGAGCCGACAAGACAAATGAATCCCGGTGTCAGGAGCGTGTGGTTCAACGATGACAGATTGAGAAGAACTGTCCCCCTCTCGACAGGCGGGCTTCATTTTCAAATTAATAAATCTGAATAAAATATTTTCCCTTTCATTACGAGCCGAGCCCGGATGACAGTTCCCGTGACAGGAGGGAGTCGCAGTGTTGATGAGGAGACTTTGCATGAATTCCACCTGGGCTTCTTCAGCTTTATTTTTACCTGCAATTTCATCCCTGTTTACTTCTTTCCCCATCCCTCCTCCCCTTGCCCTCTCTCTCAAGCTCCCCCTCCCTCCCTCCTTATTCCTCTTCCTTCACCTGCTCTCAGTCCCTTCTCTCCTCTTCCTTCTCTGCTCCTCCCTTCCCCACTGTCCCCCAGTGATTTGGAAAGCGAGCCCTGGACGTCACTCCTACAACACACGCGCCAGCTGTCTCGCACCTCCAACATGTACATGTACGAGATGCACCAGGGTCTCAATGTTCTCGCTGTGTGAGCGCCGTTTCATTTCTACATGTGTGCAGGTGCCTCGATCCCACTTAAGACCCATAGCCCACGCACCTGAAAAGAATCCCACTGGGGTTTTGATCCTGTTTATACAGAGATGGGGCTTGGCTTGGGGACCAGCCACCAATGGCTGCTTCAGGGAGCCTGGTCCCAGGGCACAGTCAGCTGGGTCACCAAGGGCTGTGCATGTCCAGCAGAGTGGTCAGTCCCAGCTAAAGCACACAGCTCCTGTCCCATTGCACAGGCAGTCCCACCACCCTGCTCCCCTGGAAGATGATTGCAGGTGTGGGATCATTACAGAATCATAAAATGTTAAGGGGTTGGAATGGACCCAAAAAATTGTCTGGTCCCAACCCCCGCTGCCATGAGCAGGGACACCCACTAGACCAAGTTGCTCAAGGCCTTATCCAACCTGGCTTTGAATACTGCCAGGGCTGGGGTATCCACAACCTCCCTGGGCAACCTGTTACAGTGTCTGACCACCCTTAAGGTAAAAATTTCTTCCCAATATCTAACCTAAATTTCACCTCCTTCAGTTTGTGTCCATTACTCCTTGTCCTATCACTACAGTTCCTGATGAAGAGTTACTCTCCAGCTCCCTGTAGGCCCCCTTCAGATACTGGGAAATTCCTATGAGTTCTCCATTCAACCTTTTACTGGCCTGCTACCCCAGGTACATAAGTCCCCAAATCATCTTTCTTTGAGACAGCATCATGCCAGCCTTGGCTTCACATTCCATTTGTACGACAGCATGACCCAAGCTGGGATCAAGCTTTGCCTTGGTGCAGGAGCACATATTCCCCCTGACACCAGCAGCCATCCCCAGGGGTGTGCAGTCTGCAGCAGCAGCACAGTGAGGTCCCTCTGATCTGTCCCTTTTTAGCAATCTCCCTTTTTTCTGTGATTGCCACAGTACCCAAACCGGTCTTTGTTCCAGAACATGCCTTTGGATGCTGAGGGCAGGTGAAGAGCAAACAGTCATGCTGTAGCCAAGTATTCCTGACACTCAAGCCTCCATTCTGCCTCCAGATCTCACTGTGACCCATAAACATGGTCAGAGAACCCATAAACATCTTTACTGCCTCGTAGCCTCCAAGGGGGTGATGTGGCCCACTTCCAAAGGTTGCCACAGAGATTATTCAATTATACTCCTCACGCAACACCAGCACAGCAAATGCTAGCCTAGAACAAAGGCTGAAGAGCCTTTTTCCATCCATGAAGGATGTTCTGGATTAGACAAACCTCCCACACAAAAGTTGATGTTTAATTTTGGATGGTCTTTTGGATCACCCCAGCCAAGATGTGGCACCCATGGAAGATCACACAAACCCAAAACGTGAAGCTAATGGTGGCATGGAGAGAGCAGACATAGAAGAGACTACAGTTGGAAACAGAGTGTCTGAGCTGGCTTGGGAATTGCAGCAACTCCATGGTGCATTATGGAGAAAGCCATCAGAAATGGAGGCGCCACCTGATTCTTTGCAAGCCCAATATCCCCCTCTGAAGAAATTAGAAACATTCCAGCAGCTATAGCTGTGCCTGACAGTAAATTTGATTAACTTGCCCGTGGAGTTAATGATATAGAGGGCCGTGTGGATTTTGTTGTAAAGAACACAGAAAAGACAGATGAGAAAATGAGAAAACAAGAAAGTAAATTTAAGCAGCTGGAAGCTTTAACAACTGGCATGATAAATCCAATAAAGAACTGCTCGATAAAACTCAACCACTGGAAAACCAAACATGGGTTGGGAAGGGAGGGTTGTTCTTTGAATTCACAACCAAAATGGGAGCACAATTCACTCATGGTGGGAAAACGCTCCGAGGTCTTCAGCTACTCAGTCCCAGAGCACATGCCAGGGATGCTCTTGCTACAGCCATCCTACACCAAGCAAGGCAAAGCCAGGGGCCTGCTGCCCATGCTCACTCCTCATCCCTTTTCCACTTTTGTTTCAGTTTCCTTTACAGTTCTCTTGGGACCAGGATGAATCTGCTGAGGCTGACAGGAGCCTGAGGGGATTCACACCTACCAAGCCAAACCACACTAACTCCGGAAGGCAGCACAGCATCACAGACACACTTGCCAAACAAATGCAGACCAGGTACTGCCAAAAAGCCTGAAGTAAAACCCAACATTTGGATATCCATATTCTTAAATTCTATCTTCTTTAAAATTTAATTCTGCTGAACCCTGCTGGAAGTCACAGCCAAGAGGAAAACCGCTAAGAATATGACTGATGAGGACTCATCTCTTCCTATATCAATGGCAAGAGCTGTGAAGCAGCATCCCATAGCACCCTATTATCCTATACAGAGGCAGACTTGTAGCATCAGAGAAGACCTTGCAGATCCTTGCTGTCTGCACACAGGAGCAATTTTGGCATCCCCACCCCAAACTCATTGGTATTCCCCACCCAGTTAGCTGGATGGTCCAGAGGTGAGCCACCACTACCAGCCTGGTCCAGCTCCACCACTGTACTTATGCAGAGGGGGGCAGCAATATCCTCTGCAAGGATCCAAGAACCAGGAGAGCATGAAATGGGACCAGGGCCATCCATTCAGTACCAGATGCAGGTGGCAACAATCCAGCTACTGTTTGCTCTGGTACAGCTACCCCAGGGCTTGGCATTTTGGGAGCGGGTGTTAGCTGGGCACAGTCTGACTGTGCAGAGCTGGACTTCAGCCCAAAACAACCAGCTCTGCTGGACTAGCCCAGATGCATTTAGGCTGGGTCCATGCCGGACCGTTCAAGTATCTTGGCCTGGCACTTCCCACCATCCATATCCTCTGCACCTTCATTTTTCCAGCCGTGCATGGCCTTAGAGAGCAGAGAACCTCCCTGTTTCCAACCACTGCATTCAAGCTGCCCTGTTGGCCCAGGTCTGAATTTGATACTTGGACTTTTCAGACCAATATCTACATTGCTGTACCACCTACATCCAACTTTGAGGGGTCATAGGCAATCAGAAGATATTTGCACCAATGAAGAAAAACAGCTCCAGATGTTTTCCAAGTATTCCCTAATGAGGCAAAGATACAGTTGAAACACAGCTCCCCAGAGTCTTAGTTTGCTGCCATAGTCCTAATTCCCAAGAATATCCCCTAGCTCTCATTTCAGATTTGAAATTGGACTTCCAGAGTGGGAAAGGCATCATCATGAACTGGAGACCTGCTGTAACCACAAGCTTTCAGGGCTCTCAATGCACATTTGGTGACCAAGGAGAGCAAAGCATCCCTTTGGAGCCATCTCTTGCATCTCCTGCCACTTTCCTGTAGCTCAGCTGCCTGCAAGACCAAGTGGCTGGAAATGTGCAGACTGCTCTGAATTGAGCTGTAAAGAATGAAGGTGAAGTTTTAAGCTGCTAGATTCATGGCTGGGATTTTTATACACACATAAAATATGAATCTCAGTTGTATACAAAGCTGAGCCCATCGTGCCAAAAGGATCCCAGTCAAGCAGGCCTGTAAAATGAAATCCTCTCGGACTAATTTAAGGAGACCTGAGCAGTATAAATTCTGGCCTGCTCAAATGCAGGAAATAAAAAAAAATCTGACTTGAATACAGGCTTTGCTCTCAATGTGCTTGGCAGCACCAGCGTGTGAACAACGGGAACCAAAAAAGAGAGCGAGAAATTAGCCCTGGGATTGCAAAAAACACTGTTCCGACTCCCCATTTATATCAGTCTGGTGAGCCTAACGAAACCCTCTTTGGCAAAAATTTAATGCAGAGATAAACTTTCCAATAAATAAGGGGTGCTCGTATTTGCTGACTCCTGGTGACTTCTCTGACCTGCACAGTCACTTCCACTGAACTGTTATGTATGGAGAAGACACTCATAAAGATGTTTCTTATAAAAGAAAATATTAACTTATATGCCAGCAAGTGAATCTTGACTTGCACACCTTTATCTCCTCAGACATCCTCTGGTTTTCGTGGAGTAAGTCTCCTTTGACTTCCCTGGAGGCTGGGAAGGAGTTTCTCACCCTGCTCCTAATGATGAGTGTGGCTAAAGGCAAGTCACAGGGCTGGAGCAGCTTGCTCTGAGCCATGGCCACCATGAGTCAGGTGCATCGGACAGTTTATGGCTCTTCTGAGGAGCCGGTGTGTCAGCCAGGTGGGATGAGGAGTAGCATCCATGTCCCCTTTCCTTTCCTCACGCAGGGCACTGGGTTGAGAAAAGCTGAAGTGACCTTGCACAAGGTCAGAAAAGAAGGCTGAAGTCTGGGAAACACACCCAGATCTCCCTGCAGTGGCCAGAGATAACATCATCCTTCCCAGCAAATTAAGAAAACAGATAAAAACCCATCTAATTGCAGGATTAGAAATGCTTTAGCTGAAAACAATGCCTCTTTTCTGCAGAGAATGTGTGCGGCTGGTTTTCAGAGGGCAGGGAGGAGAAGCACCACTCAGACTTGCTTTGGATTATCTGCCATCTCTCAGGGACCAGAGCACACTTGTTTGGGCGCATGCCACAAGGCATGGCAGCTCCCTTCCAAGCAAAGTAGCCTGGGGACATCTTGAGCGAGACGGTACAGCTGTGCTGCAATTTACTGATGGCCCCTCAGCTCCTCTGGAGTTCACACATCCCATGGTCTCCTCAGCTCAGCTACAGAAGCCCTTATCTCCCTCCCATACTTGGTATCCTCCTCCCTGTGCCAATCCTACCTCTCCATTCCACGGAGGCTAGAAGCAACCAGGAACACAGGGGAAGCCTTTCAGTAGCTGATCAAAGGAACAAGACATCCAGCAAGGCTGTACAATAATGCTGAGGACATCCTCCTGTGACAGGATAATACATTAGCAAGTTTTCTGGGACTATTTTTCCAAGCTTTCTCTATTAAAAAATAAAATAAATTTAAAAAACAAGACAAAAAAACAAAGCCAAGCACTAGCCAGGAAAAACCTCCCTAATGAATGCATCAGCTCCAGCTCCAAAGCTGAAGGCGACTTCCAATCCAGCCCATCTTTGCTCCTCAGGGCCTTGGAGAAAGATCTCCTCTTGGGCAGCCAAGTAGCAATTGGGTCACAGTGCAGGATTATCTGCTAGTAACAAGCCGCAAATGTGCTCTGGGACCAGTGATTCATTAATGCAGTTCATGGTGACATATGAACCAGAACCCGAGGGAGCCTTTATTTCTGCCCTCTCTATCCATTCAGTTGAAAGACAGGGAAAAAGGTTCCAGCCCCGCACTGATTTCTAACGCTGATCAAATTAGCACTACCCTACAACCAAGGCAACTAATCAAGGACACGGGGAGAAGGTGCAGTTTGAAACGCAGCAAAAAAACCCTGGGTCTCTGAGTAATGGTACAAGATAAATCCTTGCTGTTAATAGTGACTAGGAGGACAGAGGGCTGGAGAGGCAGAGAGGGAGGCTATGCAAGGAGACAGTGCTGCAGGAAACCTGTTGTGGGCTCTCGTGGCCACCTCTCTGTCTTTTCACAGGTCTCTTCTATGCTCCCCTAAACCCCTGCCCACAGCCCCCAGGGTTGCCAGTGGTCCTTGGAGCAGTGAGGTTCACCACAGGCACTGCCCATCACACAGATGAAAGGAACAGTGCTGACATCCAGGGAAAACAGGGCCTATGTGTGCAATTACAGTATTCACCAGTTCAACATCCCTGTAGGAGGCTTTAAATATTTTATTTCCCAACTTTTATGCAATTTGATTCTTAACCATAATGCTTCATTGACATTTTTATCTTATTTTTTCCCCCCTCACACTGCCTGTATCTCCAGATTATCAGAGTGCTGCACAGAGGTGGGCTCACAACTGGTGAGACCCAGTGTCACCTCACACAAATCCATGGGGACTGTAAAACTGGACAGTGGTCCAGAACCATCCCACAGTTTTGGCAGCACTAGAGGAGCTCCTCCCACCCCAGTGCCTGGCTTGTATGGCCACTGTGCTGCCCTTTCCAGTGTGGGATCTGCAGAGTCTAAAAGCTGCCAGCATCTTTTCATCCTCTCCTCGTCTGGCAGAGGCTGCTGTGCCATTACATGGTGTCACCCTGAATTAGGCTGCAGAGAGAGATCGGCACCCACCCTGTAGATACTGTCCTGAGCCTCACAGGTAACCACAAGCCTGAGGAAGAGGATGGCAGCAGGTCCACAGGGCTGAACCATGATGCTCCTCCACCCTGACTGACCACAGAGGGATGTACACCCTATCAATACAATGGAAAGGTTAATGGGATCATCTCTTTGCGACTTGAACACAGTAAGTGTGGGATTTATAGCAATGCTAAAATACTGACCTCTATCTGTTTTATGCTGATCATTAACTAAGATTATCTCACACCAGAGATTTGCTATACCAAAGAGCACTGACATCACTAACTGCTATTAAGTGTATTATATTTAAACTCCATAAAGGGGAGCAAAAAAACCACTGTCAGCAGCATAGGGAAAAGGCATGTGACCAGGCACGCTCAGATTATATATTTAAAATAAATAAAAAAGGAGTTGCCTGCAGCTGTCTATGTGTGCCTGGCATTTTGTTATTGCAATATTGAGAAAAATCCTTGAAAATGTTTTCAGACTCAGAAACCCTCCGTGCGCCGGCACCCAGATGAACACCCTGTAGCTAAAAGACCACAATGGGGATGGTTCACACTGTGTGAGGTCCCCAGAGCCTCCCTGTAACTGAGGTGCTATTGCATGGGGCATATGAAGCAGTGAGTGAAGACACCTCGTGTCCCCAGATGGCTCAGGCTGTCCCTCCACAGCCCATCACCCAGCCCGGCTCCGCTTGCCGCTCTCCTCAGCTCTCCCAGTTGCATGGCTGTTTCTGGGCAGTGGCATATTTGTTGACTTGCTCTTTTGGTGACATCTTCTTTTAATAAGGAAATCTGTCTCTTAGCAGCTTCTTGCCTAAGGCTGTGCTTAGTTAAAGTGTAAAATGTCAAACTTTAGCAAGGATGACAATAACCCTGCTGGGCGAAGAGGAGCCAACCACTATATTATTAGCTACTCGAGGGAGAGGGGAGGAATATTGACCTGTTCCATGGAGGAAAAACACTAAAATCCCCCAGTCTACCCACCCACCCCCTTCCCACACAGAGACCAGCCTCAAATCCGCTTTCACGTGATCTTTCCAGCAGCCAAAGCTCATAACTAAGCTGAACAGCAAACAGCATGCCCTTCCTATTTGATCAAATACATGTACATATGCAACTATAATAGGTCAAAGTGTCCTGGATATGCCCTTTCATCTCCCAAAATTCCCCAAAGGCAGATTAGGATGCAGATACAATGGTGGGATAACACATGATGGAGCAAAGTCACTGAAAAGCCTAAGGCAGAGAGATGAGCAAAGCCCACTGGGTGCCCCAGCAGACAGAGGCTTGGGCAGAGGAAGGAAAAGCCATTGGGCACCTTCACCAGTAATAACCAAGGGCAGCTACACGGGGAGGGAGAGCTGACAAGGGCTTGTGGAGCAGAGAAACCTTTATCAGGCTTATGGGTCCTTGAGCAACACTTCTGTGCTGCTGAAAGAATCTTCTGCACTACATGTACCTTTATACACACACTCTAATACATGTAGGTGCAACCTTTTCCTCTAGAGTGCACGTGGTTGGTACCAACATTTTTCTGACAGTTCTTCCCTGAGCTGCAGCAGAGAAGGGACAGAAATTCACATCCTCAAACTTAGGAAGGGAGAAGAGTTCTATTGTAAAGATCTGAGACTGGAAAATATTCACAGTTACACCCTTCCTCCAGTGGGCTATACTGAGATAGTAATGACCAGCTTTGAGAAACTTCTCTGTTTTTTGATCAAAACCTGGATCACAGCTATGTAAGAGCAGATCTGCTTCTGGTTCTGTGCAGGAAGGCAGCCTCCAGATACAGAGGTGCTAGAAGTAAAGAAGTGAAGTTTTCACTACTCCATCATGTCCCAAATCCTGCACCCTGTCCTGCAAGCACAGTACCTTTTCTGATGGATGTTCCACCCACTGGGTGCCCCTAGAACCAAGCCAGGCCAGAAACATCACTCTGACCAGTCACAAGATCTTCCTTGTTCCTTTAAATCTCCATCCCTGATCGAAAACAGGGCCACTGCTGCGGTTGCCTCTCACCTCTCAGATTCATAGGAAGGTCCCATCAGCACCAGGGCTGGCAGGGAGCCCCACCACAGCCGTGTCCTTTTACTTGTATTCACAGAATCCTAGAAAGATTTAGGCGGGAAGGAACCCGAAAGATTATCTAGTTGCAATCCCCTGCTATGGGCAGGGA
>VYZS01071446.1:6721-23462 GCA_013400695.1 Neodrepanis coruscans | reverse complement strand
CTCTTACGTCACCAGCAAATGGCGGCATTCATGTCACCCATATGGTCTGCACTCAGCAGTGGGGTAGGTGCCTGGGACAACACTGTACTGCTCAGGGAGAAATGCACACATGTGCACGTGCGGCCGCCCCGCAGTCTGGGCAACTGAGGAGCAGACCTGCACACCAGGACACATCCTCCGCCGCTGCAGCGCTATGGTCCCTATCCACTCGGTGGGACCAGCCCCACACCATGGCCCCATGAGTCACTCCCACTGACAGCCCACGCTGCGGAATTGAACACCGCTGTTTCTGCCTGTGCTGGGGGGCCATTGTTCCTCTGCCACCGTCCTGGTTCTTCGCTGCTGCCACGGTCACTGGAGTCAGGCACTGCAGATGCCGATGCTACTCACCACAGTCTCTACCCATGGCAGCATGGTCCCAGCTCCCTGTGAATTTACTCCAGGAAAAAAAAATGCAAAAAAAAAAAATTAAAAGGATTCAACATGGTTACATATCACAAGTATTTTCTGGGCACTTAAACCGTGACAGGTGACCTACTCATGCTTAGACATCTAATCTACACATCCTCAGGTTAGATCAGATTAATTCCACCTATAAACCTGAGAGATAATTGTAAATAAGTATCTGATATGACCATTAAAAAACATATTCATCTACTTATGAATGTGCATCTGATGGTGACTTTGAGAGATACCAACAGAATAAGAACATGCAGAAAACAGTCACAAGATCCTGTTTATATCTGGTACTCCTTAGCTCTGATTTAGTCCCTGCATTACATCATATGTCCAACACATCCATTTTCCCAGTGAATAAACCCAGGCTAGAGATCCACAGCTAGTGGATCTAGCTAGTAGGTACTCTGCCTGAGTCCCCCATGAAGGAATCTGCTTTTGGAATGAAAGCAAATTTTTGCAAATATTTGGAATGATTTTCATTCTGTAAGCACTTAAGGAAATAAATCTTTCTGCATTCAAACACAGAAAAATTGCAGTCATAGCTTTTGGATATTTCCAGTGGCATTTTTCCTTTATTCTGATAACATTCTACCATGTCTAATTTTAATAGCTGTTTTTTTTTAATAATAAGCAACCTCTATTACTGAGTTACTAAGTGGCTGACTTAGGATTTTTTTTTAATAAAAACTGAATTTGAAAAATTTAGAGCCAAAACTTTGCACAATTACTGCTTTAAAATTAGCTTCATAGAAGAAGTAGGTTTTTATGTGAGATGGGTATCTGTCCTAGTCTCAATAAATAAATAACGCACACAAAAAGTTGATAAGGAACATACCAAAAGAAAAGGACCACATGAAACAGGACCTCTCACAGAGTTGTTCTAGTTAACTGGCAGAAAAATTAGCAGTTACAAACAATTTTGCAGTTATTGAGACCAGAATTTACAGGTC
Organism: Neodrepanis coruscans; assembly: GCA_013400695.1. Classification (NCBI taxonomy): domain Eukaryota; kingdom Metazoa; phylum Chordata; class Aves; order Passeriformes; family Philepittidae; genus Neodrepanis; species Neodrepanis coruscans. Next base: position 22,053 of record VYZS01071446.1, on the reverse strand, counting down.
ACTACTCTTTATTTTAAAATTACTATCTTAAAAACAGTTTTTCTTACAAATTAGAGACGTAAAAAGAAACAAAAACTTGTAGCTCACTAAAGGGTAGTCTACATCATATTTTCTTGTCATATATGTGGTCAGTTACCAGAGAGCTGGTTCTTACAACAGTCTGTGTTTCTACACAGTGGGACTAACATTGGATTAGCAACCATGGCTAACAATAGTGTTGTTCTTTTAGGACAGATGGGATCATCACATTGGGATTCTAATGTCAGTAGGTGACCATGCTGATTTTAATTTTTGTTTGTGTAGTTTGTGTTCCCAAGCGAACTAACATAACCACTGTCCATAATCCTACATCTTTTTTATTGTTCCTAGCAGACGTGCTCCTGGAAGAGTTTCTCCCCACATGCAGAAGTGCTGTCTCTCAGTAGGCACGGACATGTGGTAGGTAGATGGTTCATTGCATATGAATGTACAAATGCTGTCGCTGTTCACCTCTGGAAATAAAATTACCCATCCCCCCCCCTCCCCCCAGAAAAATCCTTTTTGTGAGATACAGCTTGACTGTACGAAAACTAGATAAGCAGAAAGTGTACAAATCTGCAGAGAACAGTAGACAGTAATTTTCACTGTATATTCACCCTAAAATAATCTTTTTAGAAATCATATCTGATTGTCAGCAGCCACATAATTAAATGAAACACAAAAATGGAGTAAAGTCTACGTTCTAGCCGAGACAGGTATTTTATTTTCATAAACAGAAAACTTTAGGAATCAAAATTTCTGTCAACAATTGCTACAGGTGCATCTTACACAACTTATATTCTCATCAGTGTGTGATTTCAGTGTTCCTTCAAAGCCCACACAGCAGTGATAATGTAGAACTTCCCTATGAACTAGGTGGGTAAATTGACACCTAGGAGATGAAAAATGGGTTATGGCTATTTTATGTAATCTGAGGTAATTTGCAGGGTCTTTTCGGATCTTAGTGTCTACATATTTAAGTCAAAATCTAAGTTAATAAGTACAATTCTTAATTTCACTATGTTAACTCATATTTTGAAGTAAAATAAACTGTATATCACTCTCTTAGTTCTCATTGAAACGTATCTTTTAAAGACTATTAATGATTACAATTTTATGAATTCATAGTTTTCCAATGAGTCAGTACAGAAAATTTTTTGAAGTTAACAGAATTTTGCCCTATAACCTAGATTCCAAATATAAAACTTTATTCTCAGCTGCTAACAGTGTATATTAAAAAAATCAGCAGATGTATGCTGGCATTGGGAAGAACATATTTCCAGACCATGAATTCATGTAAAGAAAAGCAAATTTAAATATCCATTTAGCTAATGCTTGTAACACCTCACTCCTGGAGCTGCAGGCTCAACTGGAAGTATTACTTTAAAAAAGGTTTCAAGGGTGATATGCAACTAAGGCAGAAGCATCCCACCAAAAGCACCCAACAAAGACACAGTCCACAAAAACACCGAGCAAAAAGCAATCAGTAACCCATTGCTTTAAGTTACCCAAAAGAGATTAAGATTGAGTAAAGAAACAAAAGATACTAAAAGAGTAAATAAATAAGGAAGAGACTAAAATAAGGGAATTAAATAGCCACCACTGAAGAATTCTGTGGAAGTCACATCACAATGACATGCCCCAAGAGTTAAAAAGAGATGGAGCCCATGGACTGCTGTGTTTATGCGGTCTGGCCACCATGGCCACCCCTCCCAGGTGGGACATTCTGGTGACTGACTACTCAGTGCCCTCCAGGACAGGGTAAGGCACAGTGTAAACATTCAGAGGCTCCAGAAGGTGTGGCATGAGCAGGCTTCCAGACAGGTCTTTTTGACCGACAGTCTTTGTCACATGGCATTTGACAACCAACCTCAGGGCTGAAGTCATGTACCTTTTGTGAGTCTAAAGGCTTGGCCCTCCATGTGGGGACCAACAGCACCAGCATACCACACACCCACACACACACCCACATCCACACACATTCTCAAGCTGGTTTTATATAATTATATATTCAGTGAGACTTGAATCCAGTATCTCACAATACTTTAACTGAAAACATTTGTTTCATACTAAGATCCTTTTCTACAGCTTTTTTCAAAATCACCTTAAAATAAAATTGCAGTGACTAAAACAGGTTTCTTAAAAAATCTTATACACAGCTATATCACAGAACTACAGTTGAGAATATTGTAAGCAATTCCTTCCTGGTAGATTTTTTGTCTTCCAGCAATTGAATATCTCGAATTCATTTCTCATCCTATTAAATGATAATCAGTAGCAGTCAGAATATTCCATTAGTTTTTCAGGAAGGCTTTCTATTGTTCTTGGAAATTAATGGTCCCACTATTGATAGCTGAAAAGCACCACTGTCTTAATATTTTTCACTGGTGATATTATCATCATCATCATCATTACTGCAGTTGTATTTTTCATCATAGATTTTATTATTAACTGTTTTTTATGTTGAAGTATTTATATCTTTTACTGGGAAAAAGTTGTTTGAAGTATGGAAGATTTTGATATCTGTGAAATATATCATATTTGATATATAAATCGGTGAATAATATTTAACAAAAGATTACAGCTTTGCTTACAGAAAAAAATTTAAACTTTTTCTCTCTTGACAAGCATGATTGTGATTTTCCACAAGAGAGGTAATTAGCCATGACTTGATTGAAAATTCAAATAATTAATATAACAAATCTGACCTATTTTTTCCTATAAATAAACATTTCTGTTTTGTCTTTTATTTAATTTCTACTTTTTATTCTGTATAATATTATATATAATGTTATATACATTATATATGTCAACTTTCAGTTATGTAAGTGTGAATAAGAAAAATAATATGATTTTTGAAACAAAATAAATTTTACAGAGTACTAAATCACAAACTTTAAAGAGATTTTTTTCAATCTTTTTAGTTCTTTTTGTGAGTGGTATGTACCAAAGAAGTTTGGTATTACCTCCAACCACACTGAAGCATTCAAACTGTACAGTAGATTGCACTGAGCAAAGAGATTTAATCATTTTAGCACAGAAATGTTTAAGGTTATTCCATTTAGCAAGTGAATAAGCAAACATATTTTTCATAGATTTTAGCTGGAAGTAGACATGGCAAACTGGACAAGTTTCTAAAATTATCTTTGGATTTCATTTTACTTCTATACTTTAATGACTACTTTAGAGTGATTTCAGTGTGATGTGTAGACTTTTAATGTAATAATAAGTATACCTCACTTTTAGCTGCTCCCTGAATATCTTTACCATCTTCATAGACACTTATTCTATTATTTTACAGCAGCAAAAATTTATCTACAGGCAGCACTGCAAAAGATTCCTACCTGCCCTTTGAATTTCTTTATGGAGAAACAAGACCTTGAAATAGTCCATAGCACTCTTTCTTGCAGATTTTACTTTTTTTTCCTTTCGTTTCCTGATGGTTTGGGTTTTCCTTTTAGTAGTGCTACATATTGTTAGATATCAGATGGAGGTCTGTAGGTATGAGAAAATTGTATGGATTTAGAGACACATTTTCTTTTATCCTTGAGCCTCTTGCCATGACTTCAGCAATAATTCCCAATCATTCTGCTTTAAGCTTAAACCAGACGTGACCAACACTTTGAGAAATAAATACACAACTCATACAAAACTGTATTAACTGTGACAAAGTTGGAGACATGGAAAAGTTATTAAAACAAACCTTCTTATTTTATAAATGGATGCTAAATGTAATTTAAGGTTTAATGTAAATATATTTGATGGTGAAAAACGAATACTCTTTTGCTTCTAAAAAAAATTCATTCAATTTTAAGGCTCATTAGCAGTTAGCAAAAAGGAAGAAACCCCACAATAAAACCCAAGCAACAGAGGATAAAATGATTTCCTATTAAAAGATTTTGTGACCATTTTTTAATAGAGTAACATTCTCTTAAAATATATATTCCTAGGCAAGTTTCCAAGGACAGACTTTAATAATGGCAAGATGTGATAGGATTCTACTTTTGTCAGTCTATTGTATCTTGAATAATGTGTTTTAATGGTATCATATTAGTCAGTCTCATAAAAAAAATTTCTGTGACCAGTGTTTCAGACTATGTCAGAAGTTATCCCTAGAAATTAGTAGTACTAGATATTGCTCAGCCCTGAAGGCTGTGTGTGTGTTTTCTGTATATTGGATTAATTAATGTTTTTAGATGAATACTGTTTTCCAGAAAGCTTATACATGACAAAACTGTGTTTCCAAAGCAAAACATGTCTTGGTTTTCAGATAGCACATTCATATGTATTCAGAAGTCTCAACTTAAAACTATGTATATAAAAGAAAAACCCTTATAATAGACAGCATACTTCAAATTCTATGAAAAAAATTAAATATAAAGAAGGGAAGACATTTTGTAACGTACAGAAATCCTGTGCCAGTTTGTTTACTGCAACAACCCTTTCAAACAAATCCACATATTTTAGAACACTTCACTTGTGCCTGAATATGTCTGCCTTTGGCTACACTTCTTATACTGGTCCATTGCTCATGTTAGGGATCTGTTGGGTAGCAACAGCTAAACTGCTAAAGAACTTACAAGTTTTATTTTTCCACTGTAGAAAAGAAATAACTTGATAAAATGGGAGGTAACATATTTCTGGCACAAAGCTAGGATCAAACTTGTAAGTATATACAAATTGAAGACCTTATTTCATATAGCAGGAGAAATTTTACTCATCTTAGTAAAGCAATTGAATATGTAACCTTGTCCTTACATTATTTTTGGCACCTTGATGAACACTAATGATTGGTGTGTTCCACATGCATCTGTCTAGACTATCTGTCTAGCTATCTGTTTGTGTGGATGTGTGCATGTGTGAACATAAATAAATAAATATGTATAAAAATGCATCTGAGGGTCAGTTAGAGGTAACATCCAGAAAATTCTCTCCCCTCAAAACCTGAGTTCTTCTGTCAAAATCTTCTATCTACAAAGATACTCCAATTATAGAAAATAAAATCTACAATACATTACTGTCTGTCATAATTCCTCCCCTTCCCCCAGAAAAACAAAACCAAAACCCACCAACTCAAACAACAACAACAACAAGATTTCTATGAATATAAGGAAATTTTTAATAAAGCCCTGGCTTCTGACATAATGTGTGTCCTAACATGTAAAATAGTAGCCTGTGATAGTTTCCTCTTGAAGTTACACTTTTGTAGATTATTTCGTTCCCCGTGTCCACATCACTTGACAAGAAACCTGTCAAGACAGCTACTGTTGGCTTTTTTTTTTTTTTGCTATATTAAGTGGGCTTAGATAGCTTATCAAAAATAGGACCTTTTGTGACTATTTTATGTGAAAGTCTGTACTGTTTTTTTGAAGGAGAAGGACAAAATATTTAATCTTTTTTAGTTTTATTGCCAATATTTTTTATTCTCCTTCCGTTGTTTGTTATACATATTTTTATGTTGTCTTCTCTCAGAAGTATCAGGAAGAAATAAGGAATCCTGTCCTCATTTGCTATACTATCAATGCAATGCTTTGTCATACAATGCCAAAGGCATTCTTTGATTGCTATCTGAAGCAGATTTTATCAACATCCTCTGGGCATTTAGACCATGTCTACACTTATTTATTAATATACATCACAGTGCTCCACATAGTGCCAAGTAGCTGCTTGGAGCATGCCCTTATCAGTTGTTTCCCTGGATTTTATTTCACCTCATTTTACATTTATGCAGTACAAAAATCTACCACTAGAACTAGTTTTCTAGATGTGAAATTATTTATCCAAGAAACAAGTGGTATCTACAAAGGGCAAGTCGAGTTTCTAGGGTTAATAATGAACATTGGCTCCAGATACTTTTCAGAAATCTGAGAAAATAAACTGTCTTGGTTTTCAATATTCTATAACTCAATTTACAGACAGAGAGCCAAAAAATGTAATTAACTGAGAGAAAGAAAAAATTGGCAGTAAGAAAGAAAATAAATAGAGTAACATGTGATAACCACGTAATTATTTTCTGCTATAAAATAATGGTCAAATGAAGATTAAATTCTTGATATGCAATTAACTTGGACAGTTCATTGATTTTTACATTTTTCAATAAAGCTATTTTAAATATAGTATTTATAATTACATGTAGTGTTTTCTATAAAAACAATCTTCACATTTTTGCATTCTGGATCTGCAGGTTTTCTCCTGCATTTTCATAAAAAATTTCAACAGAACTCCACTGGCTCTTATGAAAAAGATAGTTGAACAACTTTATTATTTTGCTACTGATTTACAACACAATGCTGTCTCTTCACAGCCCTCTAACCTTCATGAAACACTCTTGAAACATTCTCTAAAACTCTTCTTTTGTATCTCAGCCACTAGACTTACACAGGGGAAAAGAAGGAACTCACAGATCAGAGCTTTTCTTGTTTAGATGTTCATCGTAGCAATAGTTAAAGAAGTCTTTATTACTCTCTAGAGACCGTAAAAGAGACTATCTGATGAAATCAAATGCCGATGCAAATAAGTTGGTCAATGAGATTAAATAAGTTGAATACAGCTGACAAGATATCTTTTTTTTTTCCCCCTTGAGTAAAACATGTAAAAGAAAAATATACCAAGACTATCATCTACATACATAGGAAATATAGCAACAAAGAAAATGCACTGAATTAGAAATTAAAGTCTTGTTATCCTGTGATCTAAGTACTAACATGTTTTTACACTTTTTATTGTTTTCTAACTCATCTTTCCATTTAGACATAAGATCTTCCATATCTTATCATCTGTGGTGCAGAATGGAAATTTCTGGATGTTTATCTACTACAGGAAAAAGACTTTACAAGACTCTCAAAATTACATTACCAATGAACATTTCCTACATTAAATTATGCTATGTTACTTTAATGCATTTGACTTTTGACACTGATTTTACAAAAGAGAATACAAATTAAAGCATCATGGCGTCACTATGAATTGCATATAATTATAACTTTAAAGAAAAGATAAGATTTTAGGGATATTTTTCTCTCATTTACACTTCACTTCTTATTAATTGCCATCTCTCTAACAATTCAAGAACTTAGTAGATGTCTCTGTCTCTGCTGAGCTGGAAGCACTGGGATTTTTTTTTTCCATCCTTGCACTCAGACAAGTTCCTTGCTCGCTTAAGTTTTGGAGCTCTGCTCAATCATACCTGAGTGACTAGGGAGCAAAACTGCTGGCTAGAAAGTGGAACACTAAAAAGCAAGGGAGATTACCTCTCATCTTCAGTTCTTTACTTTCATGATCACAGAGTAGTCATACCTTGAAAATAAAACTAGCTGTTGTGTATCTAAGCAGGGAAAAGGCAGGAAAATTTTGAAGACAACATCTTTCTGCTATTCAAGTAACTCAAATATGTATGTCTAATCTAGTGAAGAAGTAATAATTCATTTACGTAATAATGAATAAAATCAAGTACTTCACAAAAAAAGCCTGGAATATACCATCCATTCTCTCCAATCTCTCACAGAAATTAGTAGCTTTTGAGAATTAAATTGCTATCTTAACTCCTGTAAGACTAGAGTTTGATCATAATTTATGCAAATATTATTGAATTTACTCTGAATATTTGTATATTTCTGAGAAAATAAAAAACTTCAGTGTGCGGTTGTCCATTTGACAGCACCTGAGGTGAAGTTAAACAGCCTTCAACATTTAATTTTTAACTTGAAATAGTATTGGATTGAATATTTAATAATTTTTTCTGACTCATCTTCTATTTTGGGAGTTATTTTGAAATCAGTGGAATTTTTACATCTCTGAAAACAGACCTGGAACAGGGAAATAGCATGATCTGAAGCATCAGATGAAGAAAAGTGTTTTTATTCAGTTACCTGTAAATCTATTCTGTAAACACAGAGAGATTATAGTTCCCTATTCCGATGCCTAGAAATTTATTCTGCTTTTTCTCCTCATATTTGCTATTAGTCCTACAAAATGTTACTTGTCAGACAAATTTGACAAATCTCGTAGCTTTGTCAAAATCAGCAGAATTTTTCTCCCCATACCATTTGCTTTTATTTTTATAGTGAAAACCAGTAAAGTAGAAGTACAATAAATCTTAAAGCTATTACTATCAGAACAAAATGCATATCACTTACAGCAACTGATAGTTTAAAAAAAAAAAAAAGACACACATACTATTTGATTTTCTGTTGTTCTAGAATTACTTTCTTTTTTCCTTCCTAACAAAAATTTTCTTCTTTTGATCTTATTCAGAAAGGCAGTCTTTTTTAGGACACTTGAAACCCTCAATAGATGCTGATTTTCCACAACATCTGCCATGTTCTTATTTTTCCATGCTGAACAGACATTTTTTAAAAGTAAATGCAGAGCAAAACAGATTTTGCTAAACCTTAATTAGCATTTTTATAAAATATTTCACCCATAGAATTTAATATGAGAACTCTTTATGGCATGACTTGGTTTAACTCAACAGTAGAAGTAGTATTGTCTGCTTGGTAGAGATTGCAACCCTGATTTAAATTTTCATGTGCTTTAATATTAAATTTTAAATGAAAGTTTATTGTTAATCAGCTCTTCTGATTGTATCAGAATTCATTTAATTTCTTATAATATTAAGACAGCGAAAACCTTATAATGCCATGCCCTTGTTAAAACAGATATTTAATAGTGAATATATAGTGAGGTAAATCATGAAGGCTTTGTAACTCAGCAGGAAATTTCACTGTGAGGTACATTGAAACATATAACTAACATATATATTAAAAAAATTGTCATAAACTGGTTTCATGTATATTATTTAGATAGAAAGCTATGATTACAGAAAACTAGCTTTTCTTTCAAAAAGTGATAACTTTCTAAGGATAATTTTTGTGCTAAAAATAAAAATCCCCCAGCTCTTCACAAAAAAAAGCATTCAAATAAACATTTTTTTCCTAGTTGAAGCTGACATAATAATTTGAAATACATTTCTTTATATTAATTTTTTATCACTATGACATATTCTCACTTTCTCTGGTGACTAAGCTTCAGCTATCCTTATATAAGAAATGAAAAACATACCACCACAAAAAAGGAGTTCATAGGTGTACTACTGGTCAGACAGTATGATAAATAGAACTGCCTTTTGATGGGATATGTGATTTACATAAGAGCTGAACGGTGCTCAATTGAGTTTCCACTAAATCATCTTTGAAAATGCAGAAGTATTTTATCAGTATCTTTGTTAAGGGGCGGAAAGACACTTTCAATATTTCAGTTTTGTTTTAGTTAACTTTTGCTGTCACTATCACAAAATGTCCACAACTCAACAAAACATATTTTAACAAAAGTTACTTCAAAGCAACCCATCTGGAAAGAAGCACACAAATTGGAAACATGCATTAGAAAAAAAATAATAGCAAAATAATAAAAAATGAGCCCTGTGGAAAGAAATTCTGTCCAATAAAACAAAAATCACACACACTCTTATGAATTTTTTTGCAAAGTATTGTCAAGGCAACCAACAAAACAATGTCTGGGTATTCCAGTTGGTGGAGAAATGGGCAATGAAAGCACAATTTATTCAGGAAATAAAAAAAAAAATCTAAAAATCTAAAAAAAAAAAAAAAAGTGAAGTCTGAGATTGTCACTGTAATATCACAAAAAATATGTGACATGCGGATGTTACCGTTTTTCAGTATGGCTGAGAAAATATACACAGTTTGAACATGATGAGAAAAATTCAACTATGAAATGCAACATCTTTCTTTTTGTGATTGTCATTAAAATTGTATCAGCTGACCAGACAAGTCAAAGAATATCCTATGTATTTAAAAACATGATGTGCTCCTATAAAAAACTAAACTCATTTATACTCAAATCTTCTCATGTTTTGATGGTGGTCTCCAAACTATAAATCTAGGAGTCAACTTAATAATGGAATTTCTTCTGGGACAAAAGGAAAATAGCATTTAAAAAAAAAATTTCTTTCTGTTATCATAACTAATGCAAATATGCAAAGATAACTGTCAGAAATTATGGGGTTTGGTAATTTAAACAGCCAATTGAAGAAATTGTCACAGATCTTTTTACTTCTTTTCCACAAGTAATTATTTTTAGTCTGTATTTTATCTCTTCCTTGTTTCTAAATCCACCTGCCATTTCTTTCAGCACATCAAGATATATTTGCTAAAACATATTAGGTATGCTGTTCAATATTCTAAGCTGGTATGTTACATGCTCTTTCTGAAATATATGATTAGTGTGCTTTGCTAACATGCTCACAGTTGAAATGATCACAAAATGAAAGTCTTTTTAACCTAAGATAGATAGATAGATAGATCGATAGATAGATCGATAGATAGATAGATAGATAGATAGATAGATAGATAAACACATACATATATACATACATACATAAATACATACATACATACATACCTTTCATTTTGTGAGTTTTCTTTTTTTCCTTTCTTTGAAAACATCATCACGTCTGTCATTTGGAAAATGACACTAAGCCACTAATTACATGATCAGTAACAATTATATGCTTAACCATTACATGTATCAGTAATAATTTATTCTATTTGATACATGTTCATTATCTGCTTTCATAAATAGGTACTTAAAAACAGAATCTTGTTTGATAGAATTTTTACCTATATCTCTATAGCTTTTTAGATGCAAATGTCTGAAATGTACAGGTCTACCATAAGATCAGAGAAGTCCCATCCAGAAAGATTAAAACATGTTAATACAATCATGTTATTTAGATATAGCACAAGAATATCTTGATTAAATGTAATCATACAGTCACATCTTTATAGAACAGTTTAGCTTTAGTGGAAACTTTGAATGTCATGTGGTTCAACCTTCTGCTTAAAGTGGGTCTAACACCAGGGCAAACATCTTAGAGCCATCTCCTGGGAAACTTCAAAGATCTCTGAAATGGAGACTGCACATCATCTCCGAAAAGCCCTTCCAATTTTTGATTACTTTTCCTCTGAAGATATTCCTCATATCTAAATGGCACGATCCTTGCTGCAAATTGTAACTGCTACTATTTCCTTACACTATACACTTACAGGAAGACATTATCTTTGTCTTCTTGTTCCAAAAGAATGGTCGGTCTAATACCTTCCAATTAACTCACAATAGCCCTTTAGCCTTCTTTTTATCAGGCTGAGAAACAAACTTCTCTAAATTGTTATATGCATTAGTCCCTAAACATCCTAGTATCCTTCTGATGCATACAGTCTAGTTTGTCTACATGTATTTTGTACTGAGGACCCCAAAACTAAACAAACACAGCACTACAGATGCTGCTTCACAAATACCACACAGAGAAGCAAAATAATTTTCCTCAACCTGCTAGATGAAGATGCAGATTACAAATGCCGATAACTATGTCATGGATCCTTGTTATCACAAGGGCTCTCTGCTGACTCATTGACTATGTTATTCATATTGACCCTCTTTCTCTTTTCTGCAAAGCTGTTTTCCAGCCAATTTGATCTTCTAGTTTTAATTTTTACATGGGATAATCCTACACCAGGAGCAAAACTTTCTGACTTTCTCTGCTGAATTTCTCAGCAGCGTGTTTCCATTGCCTGTTGAGAACCCCTTAAATAACAATCCTGCCCTCTAGCATACTGACTACTTGCTGCATTGACCAAGTGTTAGGTCAGACTGCCCAGGGCTTTCTGATAATTTAAAATATGTCACACACAATAAGGAAGGGTTTTGTTTGGAATTTTTTTATCCTTTCATGAGCTTAATACTTGAAAATATAGCTTGGAGGTCAGATAAGGCTTTGAAGGGCTCGCCTTCCCTAATTCACACTTCTTCCAAATTCTTTTTATATGAATAAGTCTATTCTTTTATAACGTTTTTGTATCTTTCAACAGATACCTTTAAGGGGAAGATGAGGGAAGCCTAAGAATGAAATACTTTCCCCGTCTAGTTTCCAGATTTATAGATTCTTCATAAAAACGCTCCCATCTGATAGCATACGCAAAAAAAAGCTCCATATAAAGAGAATGGTATGTGACTTAATTGCAGGAGAACTGAAGAAGGTGAAAAGCTGGGCATTCAAGTACCTCTTACCCATCTTGTTACTGAGAGTACAAGTTGTTCTGTTTGTGCCTAGACCTGCCTAGAATGTCCAAGTATAAAACTATAAGCGCTTTGAAGATTCTGGTTTGATTTCTCTACAATTCTGGTCACACTGTTACAAGAGTCTGCAGTCATTTTTCAGTCTCATTATTCAGATTTCATGTTGTTTAACTGTCTTAGAAAATGTGGATCGAAATCAAAACAAAATGTAATTGTTTTTTAACTACAAACCACATATTACTAGAGGTATAATTGATTTTTTCACAGTATTAGATATTCCTTCCACCCTTCACCAGTATCTTTTTACATCTTTCGTTCCATGTTAGTGTCTATTCTGCTTTCAGTTTGATATATCTTTTTCTCTTTCTGTATTTTTTTTCCCAAGTGTAATTATTATATTTGTTGCATGAATTTCTCATATGTAGATCTAACAATCATACCTTGCTTTTTCTCACTCAGTCTATTTTATTTTTGAAAGCAGATATATACCTGTTTTGAAACATGTTAGGACTTATTGACAATCATTCATTGTCAAGTTAAGAGAAAAATGTGGTTACTCTGAATTTCCATGAGCTCACTCAAAAAAAGAGTGGTGATATTGACCAAATTCTGATCCTGCTTCTGATCCAGGGACTCTGCTTCTTAACTGTCCTTTCAGTTCTTCTTGCAGTTCAGCATGACATGCAGTACAGGTTTCTTAAAGTTATTCGTTGCCAGTATAATAGCCATAATACAGTGAGATAGCAGAAGAGGTTTTGCACGTTTAGAGTCCTGTTGCAATTCTGATAGAGGTTGATAACAGGGCTGTGCCTGTGTGCACAGCTACTCCTTTACTCAGTAATTCCTGGGGTGATCAAGGACTTCACTATCCAGTCATTTCAAGATACGAGTTAATAGACTGGCATGTCTCAATCTTCCTATTGCATATTTCTCTCATTTTATAACAGCCATCCAAGTCATAATGGTGGGCATCTCTAGAATTCCACTCATACAGTTCCTGCTGTATGTATGTGAATTTCTATACCCAAATGTCATGACTGAGAGCATGGATTGAGCGACTGAGACAATATATTGACTGTACTGCTGAGGAGAATTTGGGGGAGTTGGTGGATGAGAAGCTCAATAAGACCCTGCAATATGGACCCAGAAATCCAATTATATTCTGGGCTGCGTCAGAAGAATCCTAACTGGCAGGTCAAGAGAGATGATTTCCCTGTTTATTCAGCTTTCAGGACACCCCATATGGAGTACTGTGCCCAGCTCTCGGACTCCCAACTAAAGAAAGACATAGACCTATTGGAGCAAGTTCAGAGGAAAGGCAAGAAGGCAAGACAGGTTGAGAGAGTTCTAGCTGTTCAGTCTGGAAAAGAGAAAGCTCTGGAGAGACCTTCTAGGAGCCCTCAAGAACCTAAAGGCTTACAAGAAAGCTGGAGAGGGACTTTTTACAAGGACTTGTAGTGATAGGACAAGGGATAATTACTTTAAACTGAAATAGGGTAGATTTAGATTAGATACTAGGAAGAAATCTCCTATTGTGAGGCTGCTCCATCTCTAGTAGTTCAAGGCCAGGTTGGATGGGATTTTGAGCCATCTGGTCTAGTGAAAGGTGTCCCTGTCTGTGGCAAGGGACCAAGGGACCATTTAATTTTCATAGCTAAAACTCCTCTAAATAAGTGTGTGAAATTTCTTATCACTTCATTTGTTTGCCTTAGGATGTCTGGTCACAAAAGAGCACATATATCATCTACAAATAATCTATTAGAAATTAGAAAATGTTTTGTGGTGACAAAGTACATATATGAAAGTTAGAAAATTACAGATTATAGTGTGCTGGAGGCAGGTGCTCTCTAGTACTTATAAAAGTATATGGAAAGCACTGTGTGCTTAATCCACTTCTCTGTAAATAGGCTTGTAGAATCATCTGAGACACACTGGAGTTCTCAAAACATATTCCAGCATCTAACAGATACGATACAGAAACTAAGAGAAACCCAAGTCCTTCTGGAGCAGCACTTAGTGGTGAGGGGGAATGGTTGAGGACACCTCATCAGAATACCTCTCTGTGTTCAAATCATATTTTGATGATCGCTTTCTGTGTGTCCTCATACAATTTGATTAGATTTTAAAGGATATTAAAGATTAGATTACAATTAACAAAATCAGCTCAATAGCCTTACTCTGATTGACACATTGATTTTTTTTCCTACATCTAGAAGTAAGTAAATATATTTTACTTTCATTTATAGCTCAGAAGGTCTCAGATAAAAGTGACCTTTGATATGAGTTTTAAACAGCTGAATGAAGAAAATGCGCATGCGTAATTATTTTAAAAAAAAAAAAAAGCGACACCAGAGGAAGATTAAATAAAATGGAAAATGAATATGATTAACTTTGATTTTTTCATCTACTTTACAGAATAAATACAAATGAATAATAACTTTCCTCTTGTGCAACTCATCTAATTAAACTTCATCAAAAGAAATTTTGAGTTTCAGATTTACAGGAATATGGATGAAATTCAATCCAAAATTTAGATAAAATCTGTTAAAGACCATATATAAGAAACACATCTGAATAAAACGAAGGATTCATTGAATAAAACATTGAACAAAACAAGGGAAAAAATTTTTTTTAGTGATTAGTTCAATTTTATAGCTACTTGTTGCAGATCTTACATCATGTCTCCTCAGTATTGTCACATATCATTGTGCAATTTTTCTAGAAGGAGTGCTTAGTGATTTGTATGATCATATTGTGTATACGATTTTGCTGGTCTGTATTACTGTGTTACTCATAAACAGGCAAGGATGCACTCTTCCTCCAAAGTCTGAACAGGTTTACCATCTCTTCTTTTTCACGGAAGGGTACTACAAAGTTTTAAGCTACCATTAACCTCTCTGAGAACAGTCATACCGATAGGTTTTCAGCGACAGAAAAATTGTACTGGTGTTTTAATGGTCTCATGAGGAAATCTTGAGCAAATTTTAAACTAACTAGACCCTTATATCATGGTAAGAGAGGATGTTTAATACAAGTGCTGTAGGTTGGGAAATAAACCCGTTCCCCCCCCCCATTCCCCACCGGGGCTGTCACGCCCATGGGGACCACATTGGGAACGGAGCCGCCGGCGGTCCAGCGCCGGGGGCTGCCCTGCACTCCCACGGGCGTGCGCCGGGAGCTGCGGGGGCTGCGAGAGGCGGCGCCAGACGAGCCGGCGACGG
>VYZS01071391.1:15282-71831 GCA_013400695.1 Neodrepanis coruscans | reverse complement strand
CAAAAGGGGCAGGAGCAGAAGAAAACATCCCCAGATAATGAAATAAGAAATAAAAGGTATGGATGTATTTTGAAGTTAGGAGTAATTCTTGCAAACAAACAAATCACTAAATGCATGTCAAAGAAGCAAGAAGGAGTAAACATGTGGTATACTAACTGCTGTATGACCATAAGAGATTTATCTCAAGAATCTCTCAAGATCCAGTGTTATCTCTCTGCTAGGAGTGTACAAATATTTAAGAAACATGAACTGTTGGCAAGGTCTCTCCAAACAAAGAACCAAAGAGGAGAGAAACCAAACTGAAACTCATATGACTTTCTGTTCCTCCTGAGGCTTACCAAATTCCTCTGGGAACAGAGCTGGGAAAGAAGATCAGTGCTTTCTCAAAAAACAGACAAACAAAGACGCTGAAAAACACCCGGCCTACACTTGAGAGATTCAAGGCCAGGTTGTGGCCATCATTTCATAGCTTGAGGCCCATGCCAGCTGCCCTCCATCCTATCAGCCTGCATGGTTTCATCTCTGGGCTCTCAGCTGTACATCATGGCTCTTTCTCTCCATCTCCTTCCTGTTGCACCACAATCCTGGAACAACTCACTGGACAAGACACGGCTGACCAGGCTTCCACAGGTCGGGGTGTAAATGAACCAGCAGCAACATTGACTGTAACACTTTACTCCATCTTCCCTCAACAGCAATGACACTGAGCAACAGACCAGTAACTGCAAAGCTCTTATGTGGCCCTGTGTTAGCATGGCATTTCACTTGCCCAATCTCTTAAGGTTTGGTCACACTGGAAGAAGCTTTCCCTTAAAGATAATTGCAATCTTTTGTTAGGTCATTGGCTACAGCTCATAGCTTTTTTGTGAAAAGCCAATTTTCAGCATGTGTTAAAAATAGAAGGGATATTTTGTGACACACACTTTCCTACCTTGGCCACCAACATGAAAGTAATTTCTGCTGAGCTTGTGCTCAGTTCTTTGCTCTAAGTTTAAAAACAGCTTCAAATTTTTTGTTCAAGTCATATTTCAGCAAAGTATAGATATTAGACAAATAGACAAGTATAAACTACATTTTGCTTTCCCCTAAAGTCACACAAATTAATATGGAGCATCTCCACTAACTTCCATTTCTGCCTGTGCCCATACACCATAGAGAAGAATCTGCCTCTGTGGTTTTAAAGTTCCTTGTGGGAATATTCTAAAGCAACACTAGGAAATCTATGGGAAAGAAATGTCCTTAGCTTCTGTCTTCCCTAGAAACAAGGTAGTAAAATCCATTAAAAGTTGTCTCCCAAAAAATAAAATAAAATAAAATAAAGAGGAGAAAACCACTAGGAGCTATCAAAGAATAGATAAACCAACAGGAAATTAGAGGGAAAAAAAAGAAAAAACAGAGACCTCAAGACCCTAGCAGTGCTCACTAGGCAAAGTGAGAATGGAATAAGTCTTCATTCTTTTACTCCCATTAAAATGTGCTTGTTCCCCCCTACTGATCATCTTATTTGATTTTTTTTTTTTTTTGGCTGGATGAGCTTCTGTGATTTTCACTGGAAAAACAAGAATAAAAGTCGACTTAGTCTCCTGAGCCTTTTTTTAAATTCAGCAAAGCAGAGGAAAGAAGGAGGGAAGGTTTGTATTTTCCGCTTGTCTTAGATCTTCCTCTACTATATGGTGACCCTGAATGATTTCAGACAAGCTCATTAGGTGCTGAGCTAAAGGTAACTATAATTAAATTCAATTTTCTATCTACTGCCAAGGTGCATAGGTTTCCAGGCAGCCAGCTCCTTGTCACTTTTTCTGTGTACTTGTGGCTAAATATGAATATTAATGAACTCTCAGTTCTCCTCACCCTCTCCATTCCCAATTTATTCACAACTATTCTGTCTTTCTGCAATGAGAGAAGCTAAAAAAAATGGGCAAAATATAATTAGTTTGTCTATGAGAAGCTCTCAGTCTGCTCCGGCATCTGTGACTGATCCTCCCACTTTGCTAGTGGACAATGTGCTGATGAAGAAAAGGACCTTTTAATAAGACAGGGGTCTGATTATCTTCAGAAGCCCTGACAACCTTCTGAGAGCCCTGGAATGAAAATTAGATTTCTTGCTTGCATTCCTGACCATGTCACTCGGAGATGATTTTGCCCTGACTAGAAATGTTTTACTCAATGTGTTACACGTTTCTTGATTGAAAATCTGCAGACTCTCAGGGGGAGTGAAGACAGAGGGTTTGGTCTAAAACTACTTGTGCTAACAAGAATAATGACATCTCCTCTCTGCCAAACCATCACTTCTCTAGAGCTTGCAAATTAGGTCTAATATTAGAGTGGGAATCCATAATTATCAAGTCACATCCTTGCCACAGACCGCCAACACACCAGTGTCTTGGGCAAGTTCTCCCCTCATCAATCCCAGGCAAGGTGGAAACCCCACACTAGGGCACAGTGAGTTGGTTTATTCAACCATGGGCTGACCCCAGCTGCAGAGACAGAGGCAGAGAGCAGATGTCAACACAGCCTATTGTCTCCTTCCAAAGTTACATCAACTCAGAGAACCAACAATGGTGAAGCACTTCTTCACCAAGGAGAGCAGGAAAACCTGCAAAAGAAAAGCGATGACAGGACTAGGTGCCCTGGCACCAAATGGGAGAGGACTTTGATGGTGAGGGAAGGACACCAAGAAGGCAGCTCAAAACACAAGTGGTTGCTCTCATCTCACTAGCTTTTTGGTTCCCAACCCGACTGAACACTACCTCCACCAGGGCTGTGCGCAGCAAGGGCTCTCATTTCCTACCTCCCCCTCAGCCCCACAAAAAAGGCTGGTTACAAGGGCAGCTGTGAAGGCCCTCACAGTGTGATAATTCATCATTCATGCTCAGGCAAGTTAAATGGGCTTGTTCATAGTGCACACAGGTACACCATCAGCTCCCTCCAAACTGGGACATGTTGTTGCATCTTGCTCTCTAAAAGCACACCCCTCTTTTCAGCCCCAATCCTCATGAAATGTGTCTGGGTTTGGATTGAAGGCTGTTCCCCAAAATAGAAGACAAAATGCTGATATCAGCCTTCTCCAAATTATTTTATATTAATAATAATTTGCATTAAAAATTAATTCCCTTTGACTGTGTTCACACCTCGGTGATGTTTACTGACTGAAAACATGCTAGCAAATGTGTTTACAGAAGAAACATTCCCTGCACTGGCAAATTTTAGGCAAATATTTGTGGTAAGCCATTTTCAAAATTGCAAACCCAAATATTTATCCCAGAAAAAGGATTCTAGAAGTCCACTCAGAGGACTCCAGCCAGGACACAGAGCAGGCTCCCAGCACCTCTGCAGACAAAGAATCCTTCAGAGGGCTACTGAGGGCAGCTGATAGACTTGCTTACGAGCAGACCAAAACCTGAAGGACAGGAAGGACAAAAATTTATGAAGCAAGCAACTCAGTTATTTGCTCAGTGTGCCTATCACGTTTGCTGAAAGGAGGAAGTGCACTCAGGGCCTGACATAGCTCAACCAAGGTTGAGGAGACATGGGGTTTATTCCCTTATGTTTCTGTAGCAAATTAACAGCAGCAATGCTCACTGAGATTGTGTTTTTGCACGCCATGCCCTTAGAAGGAGGGGCAGCTGGATGGTGGCCACTAGACCTCAATTAGATATGAAAATACCATGTAGACGTGAAGTCGTACATAGCTGCAGAAATGCCCTAATTTCTGAATAAACCAGAGGAGAAAATGGTAGCTTAGGAGGCAAATTTTGTACTAAATCTGAGCCAAGCATCTATAATATGTATTTTGTTTGGTATTTACACAGAATCTATCTGAAAACTAAGGTGCCTTTAATTGCCAAGGATAGCAGATATGTTTCTGCAAACTACTGCCAAAGAGTAAGTTAAGAAAGAAGAAGTGAAGAGGGAAGTTCAGCTTCTTCAACATGGAGAGCCTGTTGTCCAAATACTTCAAGTCAACCCACTTGCAGTAAAGTTTGAAACATTAAAGTATTAAGTTTAAAGTATTTAACTCAGACAGCTGAGACTGCAGCTGATTATTTTTAATCTCACCAACAGCACAGTGCCCAGAAAGTGGCAGCAGAGTTCAGCCTTCGTGGAGTGTACCTTTGCCTGTCACCTACAAGAGATATGTGGGAACAGCCAGACCAACTCTGGGCCAAGCTTGGGAAACTGCAGAAGCAAGATTAATTTGAGAACTGCGCTGCTGCCTCCTCCAAATAAACTGAATGTTTCAGGCTACTGAACAACTTGATCCTGCAGTTCAGTCCTGGCTGAGCTGCCTTCCCCACTTCTTATAGGCTCACCACGGAGGAGAGGGCTTGGCCTGCCTTTGGCACAATGTCTTCTGAGCAGTGCAAAGCTCCTTCCAGTTCAACATCTTGACAGGAGGACAGGAGGAAATGTATATCTTGCCTGATGAAAGAGACATGGTGTACTATTAAAAAAAACAAAGAATTTAATTTTCTGGAGTTCTCAGGCTTTCCGTCTTCCATGATCTAGAATTTAATTCTCAGAGGACTTCCTTGAAGACATTTTAAACAGAACTACACATAAAAAGCCCAAATGGCTTACAAAAGATCAATAGTGTTTTTCCCAATGAGACTTGTGAAAAATTGAATTTTTAAAATGCACTTTTAACCTCTCTCAGACTCCCTTTCTCAATGACTACCACACAGCATATGATTCTAGCCATCAGAAGAATTAAACAAGCATCTATGAAGATAATGAAGCAGTAAAACCTGAAATAGAGATTAAACTCTCTGAATACCAGTGAGTAAGTGGAAAAAGTTTAGAACAATGGTCCATTGCAAATTGGAAAACGAACAGAAGATAATTTTGGTTTAAAGCAGATGAGAACATGAAAAAAATGGGAAATTGTAGAATTTGTTATCTTTATAAGGCAGAGAAGTTGATCATAAAATATTGGTAGGGCTAACTTATTCTTGTCAAGGGAGCAGACAGTAATCAGTACCAGCAACAAAACATCCAGCCAGAGCCTGCTGGGGGAACAAACTCTTGAAGCCACAGTAAGAGTTTGCTGAAAAAGAAAATTTCCCACTCTGGACCAGCACTTGCACTCCTCCAAAAATGTAAGTACTGTAAAAAACTTAATACACCTAATGAGGAGCAGAAATACAGAATTCCAAGCTGAGAGAGTGGGTGCAGACAGCTGGGAAATTCTTGCTATTTCATAAACACAATACCGTAAGTAGCCAGATGGGGAAAAAGGTTTGCATTCACTTCATGGTTTCCAGAGGCAGTCACAGGTCTAGGGAGGGAGATGTGCACAAGCACATCTTTCTGATGATTTTGCAGGAACCTATACACCAGTTGTACTGCATGAAAATTCTTATGTCAGAGTACTGTACAGGTTGCTAATTGCTAATTTTACCAAGACTAAGAAGGAAAAGTCGAGTGATGCAAGAGCCAGAAAAACTCCCTACTGCAGTGCCATAAAAACTAAATTTTAGCCCCCATAAAGGCTCCCAGCATTGTAAAGCCTTCCATATATTAATAAGCTTAATTATTTGTGAGTCTGTGAAGCCTAATCACTAGCATTCCATTATTAATGCAAATGTACATTACTATGGTTGCACCTACATTACCTGTTGAGCTATCTACCACAGAGTCTGGGGCACCCGGGGGATTGTGGTGTATTCTGCTCTCACTGGGCCTCTCTTTCCCTTGCAGAGATTAGTGTGCATCAGAGTTTCATCCTAAGAAAACATGTCCTCATGCTCAGGAACCCAGAAGTGCTGCTGCATTCAGCAATATGCTATATGTAAGGCAGAAAACCTTAACTACCCTACAAGGCCACGCAGAAAGGTGGTCTCTCAAAAACACCTTCCATTGGAGGCTGGCAAAAAAAAAAAAAAAAAAAAAAAAAAAAAAAAAAGGGTTTTTTTTTTTTCCCANAAAAAAAAAAAAAAAGGGTTTTCTTTATTGCTCCAAGAGGGATAAATGCCAATGAAAAAGGAATAGCGAATAACAGGAGTAGCAATAGAAAATACTTTCTGGGGTTAAACTGCAAAGCAATATTTACTGGAAACTGCACATTGATTCTGACTCTGCAAGCCCCAGAAACTTTTCCTTAGTGTGAGTCCAGGCTTCCACTTCCACCCCACCAAAGCTGATGGAAATGGACAGAACCAGCTATTCAAGAAGCTCTTGTTTTCAGAGAAAGAAAAATTACAGGAAAAATATTTATATCAGCACAATCATTCCTCTGGCTCTTTCCCCCTCCTCTCCTGGCTGTTAAATAGATCACTCTAGCTAGGAAGTTCCTCATACAAATTCTTTACCTATACACTACTGCTGACTGTTTGATGATGCTGTCACATTCCCAATGCCACAATGGTTTTTCAGAAAAAAAAAGCAGGTATTTTTTCTGATGATATACCATTTAACAAAAGACAACAAACCTCCAACTTCAAATACAGCAGAAAACCATCATCCTGTGACCAAGAACCACAGAATGCCTGAGGTAGGAAAATACTATTTATTCTTGTAATGGGTTTTATGAACAAATCGAATGAGGTGAGATGTTTCTGAAAATTTGATCATTCATCACCAAGGCCTTTTCCCATCTTGTGCTCATCAGTTCTACTACCTGCCACCACTGGAAATATGTCCTGTACATAGAAATAGATATAACACACTCACACACACTTACTCCAAGCAAGTGCCTGGCCTTCTTTGGAGAGCAGTAGATTTATAAAGATGTTAGGAAAATTTAATCAGTCATTTTTATTTGCTTTTCTTTTAATACTTTTAATACTTTTAAAACTACTGCAGCTATGGAATGTAAACTTTTGCCTACTTCTTAAATGTTGGACTTAACTATTCTCTCCTCTTCTTTTTTTTTTCTCCATCTCAGAAATAGTCTTCATAAAACTCCAAAGGATATATGCTATTTCTTGTGTTTGATTTTTGTCTGTCAGAATGGCAATAATTTTAGTGTTACAGAGATATTAAAAAATTCCAAGGGCTTGAGTGAGCTGATAACTTAGATACCTTCAAGCATTTTCTGAGGCTTTGGGAAAGAAGATGCTGTGATAGCAAAAAAATTTTTTAATCCTTGCAAAGTTTTGCGTGTGTGTACATGTTTGTATGTGTGTTTTAATGTCAAGAAATACCAGCAAGAAGTTTTGGGGTTTGTGGGAATAAATTTTCAGCATTTTTGCTCATTTAAGGGAGGGCAGCCAAAAAAAGTCTATTCACAGAAGCTTGGCAACAATCCCTCACAGAGACAAATAAGTACATTACAAGATAGTGCTGTTCCCTTTCCACTGTGCAGCAATGTAGGATTTCCCACTCTGCTCACATTGCAGTAGATTGAATGAAATTTATCAGTGCTTCAAAGGATCATTTAAAAAAACAGCAAAACCCAATCCTTGCTGTGTAAGCACTCGAGGTTATCAACTGCTGGTGTACGGAGGTACTGTGATGGGTTCAAAGAATGAAGGATATGTCTGTTGAGGCTGCATCACTACAGGCTGGTTTGTCTCTTGATCCAGAGATCAAGATGTGGTCAGTCCTGGAGTCACTCCACTGTTTGCCCTTGGGAACTTTTCCTCAGTTTTTAAGACTGAAGGCATATGGTTTTCTGCTATTTGTGGCTCTTGTGGGAAAAAAAAAAAAAAAAAAAAAAAAAAAAAAAAAAAAAAAAAAAAAAAAAAAAAAAAGAAGAAAGTAAAATTTCTCTCATTTACTTTTCACTACTCTGGTGGCCAGTGATCAAACACAGTAGTTGATAGAAATAGTCTTTGGCTGTCTACCATCCATAATTTTCAAGCTTAATGGAAGCAATATTGCAATGATAAATAATTTCAAAACAACTTACTCAAGAATTGTGAGACTCCAGCTCCAAAATCTTTGCTCCCAAAATAAAACCACTGTGGTTATATTTCTCTTCTTTTACCTCAACATCCACTTTTCCCTCTTGCTCTGGAAAATGCTTTTCCTGCATCTCTCATTCTTCCTTCCCTCTCACAGGCTGTTTTATCTCACTGGTGCACACAAACTCCTTTTCAATATCATCTTACAAATTTTCTCTGTCTGCTTCACAATTCTGTCAGACATCAATCCCCCTGGCCAAACCTTCGTCAGCTATCCTCCCCATCCAGAGGCTCTCTGGACTTCATGATGCTTACAGGATGTGTATTCATTGCATCTTTCTGACCCCCTCAGGAAAGCTCTGCAACTTTCGAGGTAGTAAAAATGCTGAGCTGCAAAATTTGGGAGGGAAAGCATCTTGGAGGGAGACCAAGGTAGATGTACTCAACATCATTGTGGTGGTTTTACCACAAATTCAGTGATTTTGGAGCAGAGACTCTGAGAGAAGTCACAAACACACCTCAAAATGAAGAAAACACACAAATATCACAGTTTATTTTGCGCAAACACAAAAACCCGACAAATAACGTGCAAAACAGACAAACAAATTAAATTTTCCAGGGCCCGCGTTTGAGGTGAGGACGCTCTGGAGATAGTGCTTGTCTCTCTCTCTCCCTCTGGGCCTGGATGAGAGACTCCGGGGTAATTAGAAGGGAGTACGTGGTCTCAAGATCCCCTTAGCTGCGAGCCTCTGCCTGGTTTTGACTGGGGGAACAACTCAAGAAGATTATAAAAAAAAACCGCGCACCCCCTCCCTCCCTCCCTTAGCCCAAGGAGAGATTTAGTGCTGAAAAAGGNTCACGTTCCGGTGCTGCTGCCTGCGCCGCTCACAGCCCCGGCTACTGCCGGCGCTGGGCAAAGCTGCCACTTTTGCCGCTGCAGCCGCCACTTTGCGCTCCAGCCCCGCCTCGGCTCAGAGCAGGGCCATGGCCGACCCCAGCCCGGGACCGGGATCGCACCTCCTGCAGTGATTCTGGACGGTGCGAGTACCGCCCGCACTGGTAAGCCCGCGCCGCGCTGCCCGGCAAAGCCAGGGCCGCACAGCGCCGAGACTCTGCATCGGACTGGAGCCGCACCTCCCAGCAGCAGCGCCCGTCGTCTGCGCCGCCCGGGGTGGGGAGGGGAAGGGCAACAGAGAAAAAAAACATGCGGGCATGGGGGCGGGCAGCCCCGGAGCAGAAAGCAGTCTCCAGGGCCGCCAGCGCAAGGCGAAGTCGCCGTACCATGGCTTGATCGTTTTTAACTTTCATTTTTTAGACCCACGACAATCATTCTTCATAATTAATAAAATTGGCTTGGCTAGAAGTCACACTAGGTCTTCACCATCATTCCAATTCTAATTATTATCACTGAGACACACTAAGATAAAACTGATAAAGTATTCAGGTTGGTTTCCAAAATTAGTCAAACATTTGCAGTCATATGGCACTACAAGATAACACAAATGTGAAAATCATTTGGATGAATGAAGTGGATTAAAAAAAATCAAAAAACCAAACCCCTGATGTGACCATTATGATTCCCTTTAAAATATCAAAGATGTTAATGGCACTGATCAGCTTGTTTCTAATGCATTAGGAAATAATAAAAATACATATAAATCTTATCAAATTAGGGTAGTCTTAAGAAAATGTACCATAACACTTCCTTGTTCGTTGGTAAGTGACTGTGAAACTACTTCTCTTGCTGCCTTCATACTGTAACACTATCAGGCAGGCTGGTGTGTTCTATCATAATTGAAGATTTTTTTTTCCCTTTTGTGTAATAGTGACTCTGAAGTGATTTCACAAACACACTCAAATATTGCCAGAGTGAATGGGAGACAATTTCCAAATTTCCTTCTAGTTTTGGTACAAGAAGAAGAGGTGGGTTTGAAAAGGCACTTTGCATCCACCTGTGCTATTCTGAGGTGAAGACCTGACACCACACTTCTACACTGCATTCAGAGATTAGACGAAAGGAGCTTTCTCTTCTTTTATCTGTGAGTTTTGGGCTTCATTTGGGTGAGATAGTCTGGAAATAGCCATACAGGTTGGAAAGTTGCTGAGAATCTATTGAAGCTGATGGAGCTTGGGAAATGCATTAGTATCACCATGAATTGTTCAAGAGACAAGTTCTTGTTCTGGGAATTAAAGGTAATATTTTTAAAACTGCCTTTTACTAATTGAAGTCATGCTAATTGTTGGATTGAATGCAGAGAATCACTGCTCTCATGACAAATCTCCCTCGGATAGCAGCCACTGCTTTAGAGGAATTTGCTTGCAAGAGGTTACATAAATACTAGTAAAGGATGACCAGGACCGTCCTGGGTTAGTAAGACCAACTGGCAGAGAACAGCCTGTGTCTATGCAATTGAATTCTCCTGCCTTTTCAAAATGCATCCAAGCTGCTTGTTTCCATAGGAGTGTCCTTAGGAGTGTTTGTTTCCCAATATATACCCCACCATTTAAAGCACATATTCCTATTGGCACCACAACACGTACCAAATTACAGGGATGGGCAGCCTAGCTGACATGCACCCAGTTGCTCTCAAAGACAAGTCCCTCAAATTGTCTTTCCCAAGGCCACCTAATGGGGGTGCAGGAAGGAAAGGGCAGGAGCAATATTTGACTGTAGGATAGATAGCTAGGTATAAAGGGAACATGTGTCTGCACCCAAAGCCCACCAGTCACATAAAACCAACAGTATTAGATGCAGCATAAATGTTCTTACAATTTTCCTGTTCGGAGACAGTCAGGAGAAAGCAGCATTAGGATGAAGGATCCTCAGAACCAAGCAAGACTACTGCATGTGCAAGAAAGCTCTGGAAAATCCCAACAGGCTAAAGGACCTCCTTATGATTGCATAATTTTATTTTTTTTTCAGTTGTTACAAAGCACAACACCAAAATGCACTTTTACAATTTCTAAGATAAATATGGTGTGCTGTGCTTGCTGGTTGTCAGTGGGAAAAACTCTCACCAGCATCAATGCAGACATAACACTGCTCAACCAGTGTATCATCTAACTGTTTTGTGCTTTCTGTAAGCATGGCATCATTCCTGCAGGTTTCACCGGCATCATAGAATCACAGGAGGCACAGCTGGAAAACAACTTGAGATGTCCCAGGGTGGGACAAGCTGCTTCTCAGTGCCATTTCTAGTGGATGCTTGTCTCTCCTAATCTGAAAAAAAGGCCACCAAGGAATATTGCTCCCCGTCTCCACAGATGTTCTTGTCCAGTTCCTTACTTTCCTCATATTTTTGTTTTCTTTCTCTCCCAGGTCCTTCTTTCTGCAGCTTATGACCACTTCCTCTTGCTTTGCTACAGATGTAGGGACCAGATCATTCTCCTCTCTTTCCACTTCAAAAATGTTATCTTGTTCCATTTCCCCCATCAGTCTACTCTCCCTTAGAGTAAATAACCCAAATCTTTACCTTTTTTCTTCTTAGGCAATGTGTTTAGATCACTCTTTCTGAATATCTTAATCTTCACTTCATCCTCTCCAAGTGATCGATGGCTTCCTTGAAGCACAGTACCTCACACTAGACATGAAATAGCTTTAGCAGTGGAAGGATTATTTCATGTCTTTGGTGTTTACAAAATGGAATATCTCCTTTTCACAGCAGTCTGATATTGTTTACACCTGCTTGGTTTGTGATCCAATATCATCCTGAGATCTTTTCTGGAAGAAACCAACAGTTTCTCATTCCTTATTTAATGAATGAATTGGTTTTGCCCATTACCTTGCACCAGGTACCATGTAATTTCATCCCATTTTTAGGAAAAATCTTCAAATTTTCAGAATAATTTTTAATTCTAACTCTTTCCCTGTTGTGTTTGCAGTCTTTCTCAGTTTTGTTTTAGCTTCAGGCTTACTAAGCCTCCTGTGATCCAGGTCATTAAAGATAGCATTGGATGAAACTATATGGAGAACAGGCACTTACGCACTATTCACAAGGCGAGATTTCTGAAAAGCTGACACTTCATCACAGTTCCATAATACATATTTTGACATTCCTTTCCCCCTTTTGCTATCAACCACCACTTTTCTGGACTGTGAGTTTCAAATTCACTCCTACACAAGGGCTCTAATAAGATCGTAGGAAGCATTTTCTAATTGATAACTCTGAACTTCAGCCAGGAATATATATCCAAGATCTTTAAATCATCCTAATTCAAATCTGTGGGGAATCGCATTTACTACTAGGCATTTTATATCCCTTCCAACTAGCGAAAAGGTTTGAAAATCCTGTAGTCTTCTTTCTGATGCTCTGCATCTCCTTGCTGAATGTAATTTTTGTGCACACTGAGGCTTAACAGAGTATTATTTATTTTTTACTTTTTTGAATGGCACAGACTTGTTTCTTTTCCTGTGCTGTATTTCTTGCAATCTAGGTCATTTTATTTGATGCAGCAGGTCTGTATGCTAGAGGTCTGTGACACAGAGGTAGCATGCTCCTAGTCTGAGCAGGGCTTGGAGTCAGAAACTCCTTAGTTTCAACCCTGATTTTGCCATATAAGCAGCTACACAGATCTAGGCAGATATTTCAGCTCCCTATCTTGTTTTAGTACCAGTCAGTGCTAAAACAACCCAGCAGACAACACTGTATCCCTTGTTTTTAGTAAAAGTCCAAAATTAATACCCGCAGTGAATTGCACCCAGCAAAATGCACTTAGCTACAATTATTCTTTCAGGTTTTCAGTGCATATTTACAGACAACATCTTGGAAACAGGCTACCAGATCTTCAGCTGATGTAACTGTGAGGCTCCACAGATGGCCAGGAGAACTATTCATGAAGGCATTATGTTATCGAAGTGTATTTTGTTATCAGGTCCTGTAAATCCTATTTGACAAGATCTGCTATAAAACCAGTTTCTGCACCCCTGAGCTTTATTGCAAAACACCTACATTTATACTTCTTTCCTCTGCTGAGGGCAAAAATATTTTAGAAACTGAATCTCTTAATAGAATTGATGTATCAAGAAGAGCAGATGGATTTCTTAAAAAAAAAATTATTTAAAAAGCAAACAAAGGGAAAGGAAGCAAAGGAAGGAAAGTACAGCCTCGCTAAAAAAGCATTTCTGTAACAGAATACTAAGGAAATACTATGAGAAATCAAACACAGGAAGACTAGGAGTCACAGAAACGGCAGGTAAAGAGTATTGGAAGTAAAAGAAGCAGAGCAGGAATACAATCTCTAAGGTCAATTGATAAAATATGTAGCAAGCGCTGAACCAACACCAATCAATACTGCTTGGTATGAACTGAATCACAGCCTGATAACCACATCACATCCACTTCATGGCACTATCTATCACAGAGCATCAGGAGGCACTGTCCATTCCACTTTCTGTACACTCAGACAGACTGGCCTTGCTCCTTGCTCCGGATGCTGTCTCGTGTTGCCATTAAGGCATCAGGGCCTCTCCACATGAGGCATCAACACCTCTGTATGGGACAACAAATACAGGGTGGAAGATAGGCAGGAAGGTGAGAAGTTGATTATGCAGCCAGTAGAATTTGGGCCTAAATAAGAAGTAGTTCATCATAGATTGCAAGGAATACAAGGCACAGACAAGGATGCAGGGGCAGGAGAGAGGAAAGGTATATGAAGTGTGAAGGAATTCACAGTACTGAATGGCTCAAAACACATTAGTGAGGGGTGATAAACAGTCTGGAGGATCAAGGTGGTATGTTTGTTCTTGGTGTTCTGCCTCCAGTAACTGAAAAGTGACTAAGAAATGTAACACCACAGATCAGTCCAAAGCAAGATAGAAATAGGAAGAGCACTGCTGAATTTAATGCATGCCAGACCTTCCAGATGGGGGGCAGTCCATGTAAGAGAGCACCCTGGTGCACTTTCCTCCTGTGCATAGGTGTGCACTCTGCTGATCACCCCCAGAACTGCAAAGGAGGCTTAGCCTCATGTCATTGCCCTCTGGGGCAATCACAGGGTTCCTCTTCAGGCTCTACAGGCTCCAGCTCCTGAACAATATGCAGGTTAACAGGGAAATCCCTATGCCCAGCAAGATTCAGTTACAGAGAATCCAACCCCAGGTCAGCTCTGGAGTAACTCTACCTTGTCTATAGTGGAGGATGAACTCACACAGAAAATAAGTAGAGATTGGATTGAGAAAAGACTCGATATCAAATGGTGAAATCAAAGTCAAGTCTGACCCATTTTTATAACACACATAGAAAAATCTTGGCCCCTTTCCAATCAGTAAAAATCTCCAAACTGTTGCAAAAGGCCCAAGAATTCATCTTGAGTTTTGATCTAATGCATATGATATTTGACTTTAGTCGTACTTTACTGTATATTTTCCAAAATGCAGGTGAATTTCATTCAAAATATTTACAAGGAAAAATAATCAGCTGCATATGCTCCATGAAGATACTGCATTAGAGCTTGAATATGCAGCACATTTGGGATAGGTTGCAGTCACTACTGTGTGCCAGAAAGGGAGTGCTGAAAGAAAGAGACTGAAAAAAAATAATTAAAAAAAAAATCTCTTCTTTCTCCAGTTACCCTTACTCCAGAGCAGTACGGGATGTTTAATATTTTCTTATCTATGCAAAGCCACAGAAATTCACCACTCCATCCTAAGCTCTGCCCCGAGTCTGGAGGCTCTTTAGGCCAACACCACCACAGCATGCCTGTGCCCGTTGCTAGTAGCAGGAGCGGGAGGGACAGGGCTGGCACTGCAGCTGCCGCCGCCCGCTCCCCTGCCCGAGCGGTGCCCGCGGGCGGCACAGCAGGCACGGCACAGCCAGGCACGGCACAGCCAGGCACGGCATGGGGGTGCCTGGCGCGGATTCGGAGTGAGCCTCGAGCTCACACACCTGCGGATCCGCTGGAGACGACTGCAGCCCCTCAGGCGGCTCGCTTGCCAATGCAACACGCGCAGATGCTATGGAAGCGGCAGCCCTAGGAAAGACTGGGAACTGATTTCCTTGGTTTTCTCCACACCGTTTTCCTTGTCTTTCAGCTCCTCGGACACCTTTTTTAAAAGGGTGGGTTCTCTTTTTGCTTGTTTTGATTTTACATTTTGGAGAGGATAATCATCATCGTCTGACAGATGTACCAAATTCAAGATTCTGAGAATTCTTCAGGTTAATTTCTTTAAACGAAAATTAAATATATTTAACAATTCCACAATGAGATGAGCAAGCCCCACATTTCAAAACATTTCATCTCTCTAAAAATATCTTTCACAATCTTAACTGGTTGAAGCATGACCAACCAACATAACAGGCTTACAGCAATTCTAAATTAGTACAGTCCTTCTTTATTTTATATTGTATCATATCATATCATATCAATCATATAATATCATCATATCATATCTAAACCTTCAACAAAGATGCTCTACCATAGTGGGTTTTTTTCCCACTTTCAATAACAATGGTGCTATATAACTTATGGGACACATTTTAAGAATACCATGCATTGCTTATATACTATATGTATTGACATATATATACACATCTTATACCAGTATGTCACAAACCTAAGGAAATAAATCCTACCACATCTATTTACAGAGCTGTTTGCAAGGAGTCTAATTAACCAGAACTTCTCCCCAAATGAGAAAATTAAGAAATCACAGGGAGATTGAGAAGTGGTACAGGAGTGGAATTGTCTCAGGAAATTAATCAAAATGTGCATAACCAATTATTTGACAGATATTACTTCTTCTAATTATAGCCAGATATTGCAGCAGACAGAGAATGTAAGGTGGCTTTTTACATAACAGCAAAGCACAGGACATCTGTCACCAAAATCTATTCCACAGTTAGCTCTATTAGTATCACAATTTTGACAGTCTCTGATCAAAATCACAGACAACTCTGTATATTTTCTGTTCTCTGGTTTTGTAAGCAAATGAAGTCCATAAGCTACTAAGTCTGGAAAATACTGCCCTGTGTGCTTGATGACCTGCCTAGATGCATAGAGAAATCCAGTTATGATCATTATCTTGACCTATGCCCAGCTTGTGCTTTTGTGTTCATGTTATCTTGTGCTATTTGAAATCACAAAACAACTTAGCAGAGTTTCTAACATCCATTATATCATCATTCCATGTGCTGTTAATCTTCAATGCTGAGAATGACTTTGTTTTGTTTCAGAATCATTAAACTAAACTTAGTCCATTGGGGCTAATTTATCACTAGCAATGCTGGCAAAATTTTTGTGCTACTCCAAATACTGACAATGCACAGTTCAAACACAAATCTATGTTCCCACATGCCCACACACACTTAAAGGTGTATGTAAATGTATGGGTACACGCACACAGAGCAATGACACAAACGCCGTTTCATCATCTTTTCCCTTTAAAAATAATTTTAGCCAGTGGCATTGCAAAGTCTGCCTGGCCTATAACCAGGAGCCTGCACCTGCACAGATCCCAGTTGCAGAACGCCTCCTGTAATTGTTAAGCAATTTTCCTGTTAAACACCACTGGAAATAGTCTGGCAGATATTATTCTCAAAAAAACTCACGTTTGTTTGGCTCATATGATACCAAGACACTGCGCTATTCTTCAGATCATCTAGAAAGCTGCTGTCGCCATACTGGGAAAAGGGTTTGCTTTCTCCTTCAAGGGGATGAAATGTTCCTTTATATGCAAGGAGCACAGCCCAGAAGTACCAAATCCTTCCTAAAGCAATGTTTCTATCGTAGACATTCTTCCTGTATTTGGAGACGCAGGAAAGAGCAGGTGTCATCACTCCCTGCTCCCACTCCTATTCTTCTATAGAGAAGCTGGCTTTGGAAAGGGAAATGCATAACAGTCCAGACTTTTTTCCTTGGAGAGAACAATTACTTTCTATTTCTCTTCACTTCATTCTTTTGCCAGACTTTTTAGTTAATCTTTTACTAATATTAACATATTTATCCTGGTCAATGGAGCTGTCAAGGGCAACAGCAGTGAAAATGTAGTGTTGTGTATTATAGCCGAGGCTACAATACATAACAGCAATCAGACTAAAGATAACCGACAGACTGTGGTTCCACAGTGTGGTTCCTATGGGTCTCTGAAAAACACATTGCTCTGTCTTCACTGCTACTGCCCTGCTAACACATGCTACTCACTGCTGTAGTGCAGAAAAACATACAAAAACCATTGGAAATGACATAATTTGTGTAAGCACTGGAACAGGACTTCAAATAAGGGCTCTTAAGGAGGTCAGGGAATTGTTGGCAGTAGAGGTATAGAGGTGAGAGCTCTATTCATTTGATTCCCCTAGCTTCTAAGAAAGCAAAACTATTTATTTAGAAAAATGTACACAAAAGTTGAACCAAAGATATCCAACTCAATCACTGGTTATTCCACATAATGTTGAGGGCACTAAATTTTGGCTGCCTGCTCAGCTCAAATATGATCAACAAAAATTAGTCATGTTCTCCGTTTCCTTGAGTTTACCTTTCTTAATTCCTTGCCTTTGGTCTTGGGTAAAACAGAGAAAGCAAAAATAAGCAAGTGAACAGGTCTCTGTTGAAATTTTTTCTAAGTTTTTTAGTGACAAAAGCAAAATCACGTCCTTTAAAATAGTGACCTAACTCTATCTGTCTAGAAGCACATCTGCTAACCTGAAACATTTGCCCTCTGTAGTCAGAGGGGAGCAACAGGTCGACAGATTCGCCCTCTCAAGGTGAAGGCTCAGATACATACCTTGGACAAAATAAAACAAACTTTGGAGATGCCTCTCACTGTCAATGTTAACTGCAGGAGGATCCTGGAAAACTTGAAGTTATGTACATTTATAAGTGTAGTAATATACGAATGATTGAAAGACCTAAGCTAAGTGAGAGGTATCCTGCCTTTAGTATCTTGTGGATGACATAAAGTAAGCACAGAAAGGCATGTTGAGCCTGGTTTGCTGACTGCTATAGAAACCATAGCACCATTTCTCTGTCTTTTGCCTTGATTTTTTTTCTCCTGTAAATTTGGATAAGTAAAAATCTAGACTACCTTTGTGAAGTCCTTTACTTTGTGAAGTTTTTAATAGAAAAAATTTTGAGGCCATTCTTTGCCTTTCTTTACAATTTCTCCCCACATACACACCAGATGAAAAGCTTTCTAGCCATGCCATTAATCTGCAGGCGCTTTAGAGAGGAGATGATGTGCAGGTTTAACAAACTACTGAAGATCAGTGCTTGAAAAATGAGGACCATTATTATTCCATGCCTTGCAGATTATGAACTGATAACTGCAGTATCTATCCTTTGCTTGTGCTTCATAACTTGGAAATCTCTGCACATTCAGAAGAGCATTCAGTTAAAAAGGAAATGGATTTCTCTGTCTAATTAGACTAAGTGCTCTCTCCTAGCCTTTGTCCTTGTCTTTCTGGGATCTCATTTACGGTGCTATTTAAAAGGAGCCACATCTGCTACAATGAGCTGTCTGTCAACTAAACATCTCATATCAGACACAATTTTCTCTCACCTTTTACTTATACTTTTCAATAACAAGATGATAGATGCAGATTTTAGTCAGCAATTTTTTAAAACTGCTGAAAGGAAAGTTTGCCCTCCTCCCTATCCTCTTCCAGCTTGCATTAGGGTCTTGATTTAGAGACATCATGATCACAGAATAGAAAAATAGGATTAGTTTGGTCTCTAAGTTTTCCTTTCTTTAGACCGCTAAAATAAAAATCATCTTGGTCTTTGCACGTTTTAATTGGAAATAGTGTTAATCTCTCAGTAGCAATAGACATATGCCTCACTGTAAATTTTACATTCACCCCTAGCAGCTGCAGCTGGTGTTGATTTAGTGTTACCCTGATAACCCTGCTGGGTGGTTTTGTACTTGATTTACATTCCCTGTGAAGGGTGGAGGTAACATTTCTGAGAGTGTGAAAACAAAGTGACCTTACAGCTAAACTCTCCTTCCTACAAGCAGCAAAGCAGTGGTTTTTCCCATCTGACCTTTTAAAGCAAAATTGCAAGGGTCATCCTGAGCAACTCTGCTGTAACGGTTTTTTATAATCTACCAACCACAAACATTCAGGGTCAGCTTTGAATGTTTGTCCATTACTTTGATTTTTTCCACTGGTGTTTTTTGCACGTGCATCTAGGAAAATAAACACAGCCCAGGGAAAGGAGGCTGGTTGATTGCAAGTATGGATGTGCTATGGGTGTGCAAACACAATTACACAGTACCACGCTAAAGGCCACTATGCCGCCTCTAAACCACTCAAATATGTTTTTCAGCCTGGTGCTGGGTAGAGAAGTTAACTTGGGTCCTTTAGCTTCACCAGGGCTTAGCTCAGGGCAATATCCAGGATGCTCAGACAGGAGCTGCCACAAAGATTCTGCTGCAGTTTTCAGGCTGGGTGTTCTCCATAGTGCTGTTTCTATAAGACAGCTCTTTCTCGCGGCTCTTTTGTGCATTGAAGCTATGAATTCTTAGTATTTGCTGTGCCTGGTTCAACAGTGATCTGGTTTCACTAGGCCTTCAGAGGCTCAGTCGCGACACAAATAATGATTAAGAGTAACAATAAAAACCTTTGTCTGAAATACCTGTCTCATTTGTAGTGGATAGCTGGTCAATATTTAACTCTGCAAATTTAGCATCCTCCAGGGGAAAGTACAATTTACGCTTTTTTTAATCCATTTTCTACCAGCATTTCATCAGTTACTTGCTGCTGTCCTGTGTAGAAATTCTTGTAAATCTGAAGTCTTAGTCTAATATTTCAGCCTTGGTTGAAATGCAGACATTTCTCTTAGTAAGTTGTGTATTGAAAATCAGACTTAACATTCCACATGAAAACCATGGGAAGAGCCAGCAGTAACACAAATCAGTCTTTAGAAAGAACAAGATGTGCCTCTGGCTCAGCCAAACAGCTGTGACAAAAGGTGGGACCAACACAAAGGGTTGCTAACTCCTTCTCTGTGTCATTTTCCAATATTTCCATTTTAGACAACAAGACTTCATTGGTGCCAGCTGCTTTTTTGCATCTAATGATTTTTTACTGCAGTAGGATTTAAATTAAATTTTGACGTAACTTTCCAACATAACCCTTAATACCTCTACCTCTGGTTTACACTGCAAGGCAGGTATGCTAGATGCAGCCCTTATCTGATCTGAGCCAGCCACAAAGCAGGCAGTCTTTGACTCATTTTATCTTACAATACAGATACTTTCTCTTGGATTGTATTTTGTCTTTGCCAAGTTTCGTGTGAAGCACAGCGCACAGCCAGAGGTAACAAAATCTATGTTTTTAAACCATGTTCCTTAATGAGCCTGCCCCAAATTAAAACTTCAAAAACCTTCCCACTTCTCAAAGATACACTGCACGTATCTCAGAAGCAAAGTTCATGCTGAAGGGCTTTTTTGTATTTTTTTTTTAGCTTAGCTGCCAAATGCTGCATTAACTCAGTAGCCAAAATGCTGACTCATCAGTTCCTACTTGTCAGAAATGCCTGTGTGCTCTCAAATAGAGATTGTTTTCTTTTCTGAGAGTTTAGATGCCTGTTCTGTGACAAGTTTCAAGCTTTATGGACTCAAGAGATATTTCATCCTTATTTGGTTCTGGATTGCCACCATAGATTCAGACCTATTGTCTACTCTTTCAAACCCTCTTATGGCTGAAGTGGCACACTATCGTTCTTGTTGTTATTATATTACTTTATTTTATCATTATATTTCTATTTTTCAATTGAATTATTGGCTCTGTTTTTTTACAAAATATCCTTGTTTGGAAGCTGGACCACAGGTGTTGCTATCTGTCCATCTGAAGAGGGATATTTTTTTCAAGGGACCCTAGCTCAGCAGGCAAACTTTGATTGAAACTGATTTATGGTGCTATCAGCTCCCTTAATTTTTGAATTTCATTGAAATCATAGGATTTCAGGAGGAAGTTGGAATTTAAGACAAGATTAACACAAGAGTAGAAATAATGAGAGAAGAGCACAGTGATGCAGAAACTGGAGAAAACAGTATTGTTTGGGTAGTTGAATGTAAAATTAAATGCTGGGCAGAGACAGATGATTTGGCCTAACATAAGTAGTGGGGGGCAAAATCACCTTGCTCGGTAAATGTAAGAGAGCACTAATTTTCTCACACATGTTTGAGAAATGTAGTTTAGAAAGAAAATTATCATTTTTAACCTCAAAAATGGTATAAAATTTAAAACATGACCTACAAATCTTAAGGGTCTGAGTCTGACAGTCTTTTTGGGCTACCACTCTTGTCAACGAATCCAGAATGAACAGTTCAGATTAAATTCACTGCTAGGCAGACAGCATATAGGGCACAGAAGACGACAAACTTCATAATATGAAAAAAAACATATCCCATCTGACTCACATGAATCTGGTGGTAAAGAGATTCCAGTAAAATTTCACTTTTATATTCAGAGATATTTGGCTTTGTCCTGGATCTCTTCATTTCTAGTTCCTGTTGCCATTTATAATGTTATCAAGTGATAGTGGTTTTTAAAACATTGTAATTTCCCTTACACAGGTATTTTATTGTCTGAAGTCCTATGATCCCTCATGCAGCTGTCAAAACCTCCAACTTTCCCAGGACAACTGTTTCAGTTTATTTAAGTGCTGTCAATGCCAAAAACTGGGGCATTCTAGAAATCTGATGGTAGCATAAAATAAACTGAAGTTGAGTAAAAAAAAAGCAGAACAGGGAATATATTGCTCACTGACTAAGTTAATAAGAAAATGAATTGTATAATAAAAGAGGTTCTTTGAAAAGAAAGAGCCCCTACCAGAATTTCTAACTTTACAGCAAAACTCAATACTGGAAGGCTGCAAAAATCAGGCACT
This sequence comes from Neodrepanis coruscans, assembly GCA_013400695.1. Classification (NCBI taxonomy): domain Eukaryota; kingdom Metazoa; phylum Chordata; class Aves; order Passeriformes; family Philepittidae; genus Neodrepanis; species Neodrepanis coruscans. Next base: position 50,157 of record VYZS01071391.1, on the reverse strand, counting down.
TCACCCCAGAACTGAGGCTTGGCTTCACACCACTGTGCAAACACAGCTTTTGCCATAGAACAGACATGTTCTTTTACAGCTTAATAAATATGGCAGTCATCCAGCCACATCCCATGGATGCCAAACCTTTCCCTTCCCCACTCAGCCCTCACTGTCAAAGTCATTTTTTCTCTGTGGAGACCCTACCTTGAACTGCATTCAGTTCTGGGGTCCCCATCCCAGGAAAGATATCAACCTATTGGAGTGAGTCTAGAGAAGGAACACCAAGATGATTAGAAGGATGAAGCACCTTTCCCAGGAGAAAAGCCTGAGATAATTTGTATTTTTCAGCCTGGAGAAGAGAAGGCTTCAGGATGACCTAATTGCAGCACTCCAGTACCTGAAGAGATCTTCTAAGAAAGAGGGAGAGGGACTATTTACAAGGGCATGTAGTGACAGGGCAAGGTGGAATGATTTCAAATGAAGGAGAGTAGGTTTAGATTAGATATTAGGAAGAAATACTTGACTGGATGGTGGTAAGGCACTGGAACAGGTTGATCAAAGAAGTTGTGTAGATGTCCCATCCCTGGAACTGTTTAAGGACAGCTGTTTAAAGCCAGGATGGGCCTCTGAGCAACATGGTTTAGTGGAAGGTACCCTTGCCCCTGGAAGGGTGTTGGATCTTTAAGATCCCTTCCAACCCAGGCCGTTCTATTCTCTGACTTCTGGTGACTTCCACAGGACCATTTGCAAGGATGGGACAGCTACAAGGACCCAGGCAAGACAAGCGAAAAATAAGTAGTTCTGGAAAAGATAAGAAAAGCAAGACAAAGGTAATAACAAAAGTACACAGAAACTTCTCGCCTTTTCTCCTTGTATATTTGCTTGTGACTTGGTCAAGAAGAATCTGGTCCACCCCATTGGCAGAAGGGCACTTTGGAGTCAGGGCTGGAAGGCAGTGATGGGATTAGTCAAGAGCCCATGTATCATAAAGCTTTTCCAATGCATCTTTCTTTGTAGCTCAGCTGGCCTGCTGGCGTGTATAACTTTTGTGATATAAGTTGTAGTATCCAAAGAGAACACACTGATCAGTCTTAAGGTAAATGCAGGGCTACAGATTCAGTTTTCAAGGTTTCCTTTCAATTTATTGTAAAAAAAAAAATTAAGTTGGTGCCACCAAATTTAATGACAAGGCTATCCCGCTGAGTTTGGAGCCCAGAAAGCTATTGTCTCCCTGGTCTATGTATCCTAGACTGTGGTAATGTTTCCTATAATGCAGCTAATAACCAACCATCAGCAATAAATGCCTTGTCATCTCATTGTTGCACACAGCAATAGCTGGAGCAGTGATACTGACAAATGAACGTGTGTAATCACTTTAGATTTCTTTGTTACATTTCACAGTGTGAAGACTACTTCTGCTCAGCACGTCACAAAAAAACAAACAAGAGCTATAGCCATCTCTTCCATCAATCTCAGCTTATTTTTGTCAGTCCTCTGCCTGTACAGCCACAACCCCACCATTGCCTGACAATGAACGTAAGAGCTGAGGGTTTGAGGAAGAGAAGATGGATGGTGGTCAGAGAGAGACGGATGGACCTATGTGTTCTCCCTCCTCCTTTGTAAACACTATTTTCCTTGAGAGAGCAAGTAGACAGGGGAAAAGTAAACTTTCCAAGGCTGCTTCATATGGAAAAGAGAAAAGTAGGAAGGGGGGGACGCTCATTAAAATCCAGTCTAGTCTGCCATTTTCCCTTTTACCTTTTCAATCTTTTTATAGTTTCAAATCATTAACTATCAGCATGAAGCTCAAAGGTAGCGCTAGCCATCTATGAAACAGTGACACATTTGACAATAATGCTTTTGAAGAGCTTGTCACATCCTCTTCTCAAATCAGTCTCATTAATGCTCAGACTGTCTTCTCTTTTCTCCCTGCTTCTTTTCTCCTGATTTCTCTCTAATTAGCTTGTTTTTTTATGCTCCCTCGTTCCACAGTTTGAGCTTAAAAAAAAAAGAAAGGAAAAAAAGAAAGGAGGTGGATGTCATTTCCATGAACCCCAAGGCCAAGTTAATCAGCAGAATTAATGACTCTATTATCCATTAGACTTGGGGCTATGGTGCTTACATGGCAGCACCCAGTGTTCTCCAATACTATGCTTCTTCACTGTGCTCTCACAAATGTAAAATTTTGCTGCCTCCTGCAAGTACACTCCCTGATCTAGCCAGCCCACTAAGCTCTCCTTTAGTCGCAGCAGCTGCTGTGACCTCAGAGGGCAGTCTGGCCACACCACACTGCTGTCTTCTATTGCCGCTGCAACAATTAAGGTAACAAAACTTACCATCTGAAACAAAGGAGATGGGCAAAAGTGAGGTGTTATTATTTCTTCTTCTCTCTTTCTCACATTTATCTCCCCAGCACTGTGCTCAAGATGTGTCAGTCCCACTCCACACAGATTCTTTGGGCCCCTGACTTGGAAAAGTGGCTGGCAGATCTCAGTGCTCAAATGCAATGTGTGGCACAGGGTTCTGCAAAGCAAGATGCCTGCAGGATTTATCTCCTCCAAAGTACTTTACCTTCCCATATTCATAACCCACCTATGGAATGAGCAAAATATCACTAGCCCTTTTTTGGAACAAAAATGGGAGCAGAAAGACAGGCTTCAATGTCAGAACCAATCAAAGGGAAAGAGCTACTGAACCCAGACATATTTCTGATGTCTGTATCACTGGAGGACATGACCATGAGTAGGGATGGTAGGGAAGGGCTTGCTGGAAGTCCCGCTGAACAGGTAGTGAGTTCCCAGAAGCCATTTGCATGGATATATTTAGGGAATTCTCTCACAGTACAGAGGGCCTGAGCTGCCCTTGCCCTGCTGTGCTGAAGGAGATAGTGCGGGTTCCTCCATCACTGAGAGCAGCAGGGCAGAGGCACCTGAGAACCCTTAGCATGGGCAGCGATGTTGCATTTCAACCTGCTCCTCCATGGCCCAAGTCAGTGTGACACCACTGTGCAGATGAGGCCAGGTCTCAAATTGGTTATAGGGCAGTTTGTTCTCAGTCTGCCATTCCTCAGTTTTGGGAACTCTTTCACCAGAGACAAAGTAATGATATTCTTTGCACCACTGGAGAGAGAACATGCTGAAGCCCTGAGCTGATGGAGGGTTGCTCTTTCTGTGTCACTGAGTTTTAGGTGGAGACTTAAGTGGAGACTTAAGGTCATTTTTTTCTTCTATTGCTTGAATTCACAGTTCCTGATTCACAGTTTTGTTACATAGGCAAAATACCGACAGTCACACTCTCCCATACCCAGCTATCTCTGTTCAGGAAACAATAATTTAAAAAAAGGATATGATAAAAAATGGCTTTGCTTGGCTCAAAGAATCAGAGGGGTTTAAACCGACTTCCTGAGAGGATAGCCTTATTTTCACACATGTAACCAAAAACAAAAAACATCTAGGAATGTTTTGCACACCTGCTCTAGCCTGTGGCCATGTAGCCTTAAAAATCAGTGGCAGCTCTACCTTGATCTCACGAGGAGTGAACTAGCTTCTGGCAGGCATCTTGTGTTGAAGCAGCGCAGCAGGGCATCATCCACTGGACTCAAACCTCCTAGAAGGCACAGCAGACCTCACAAAAATGTTTGTGAGCTTCTGAAAACCCCTCAATACTTTTAGCCTGGGTGATTCCTATACTTTAAAGAAAACAGAAAATTAAGCTTTCCCTCACACCATTTGCACATTGAAGCCATTTTGCTGATCAAAATGCAGCCTCTGCACAGAGGTCAAGAGCAAAGTGCAGGATAACCGTAGGAGGTGCAAGCTGCTTGCACAGCAACTAGTAGAATATTTTTAACTACCAGAAATAGAAATAATAGGCAAAAAGCAAGTACTATGTGTGAATGCATCTGAGAGCATCTAGGAAAGACGGGTATCTTTTTATACATGCACTCCCATTAACTCCCTACACAGCTTTTAAGTCTCACACACACAAAACTTGAGGCAGCATAGGTGCAAACCAGGGTCACACAAAACTGAACCCTTCCTTCCCCTGCTTTGCAGAACACAACATTTAAATAAAGGGGATAAAAATAAGAAGAAGCCTCGAAATGGCCATATGTGGCTCCCTGCTCCTATAGTGAGAAAAAAGGCTGGGAGCAAGACCTCTTCCAACTCTGCTGGTTACCATAGATAGGTTACATCTATCACCAGAGTTTTTATGTGATAACTTCATTATGGTGACTCTGTTTTCAGGTGACCTGACCATTTTTCTCTCTGGGTACTCAGCAGTGCTAACTTGGGAGCCATGGGCACACTCTTGCACCACAGGTTTAGCACAGGTTTGTGCTGCATGGTGTAGCCAGCACATGTTAAAGTAGCTGCTTGTACAAGCACTGAGCAAACACTACACCAAGCCCCAGCATGTCACCTCCTTTCTATCGATTGTAGCCAGGTGGGGAGGGGTCTTGTCTCCCAAGTGCAAGCAATAGCACAATAGGAGATGGCCTCAAGTTGTGCCAGGATGGGTTTAGATTGACTCTTAGGAAAAAATTCTCAAAAAAGGCTGTCCAGCACTGGAACAGGCTGCCCAAATAAATGGGTGAGTCACCATCCCTGGAGGTCTCCAAAAGACAGGTAGCATTGAAGGGCACGTGATGGACTCAGCAGTGTTAGGTTAACGGTTGGACTTGATGATCTTAGAGGTCTTTTTTCAACCTAAATGATTCTACGAAAAATTTTCTTACATGAACTCCATAATGCAGCAAAAACATTGGCCTCAAGTTTCCCTGTGAAACAGGGAGAAAAGTAACCTTGGCAATCAATGAGGCAGAATAATAATCAGTGAAGAAGTCCAGGAGCAAAAACCGAGAAGTAACCTAGACAGTCATTAGCATTAGCATTTATCCCACATGGAGACATTATTTTGCCGCTGTATCTTTTCATGCACTGTTGTTTCAGATTCACTGGACCGATGTGACTGAGCAATTGTTCCCCTCACCCAAAACTAAACAGACCTTAGAGAACTTCTTTGATTTTATTACCTTACCTTAAATGCCTGCTCAAAATTCAGTGCTTTTTTACATATAGGTTTAATGTGCAGTTTTCAAAAATGCTTTCAACAGTAAATATAGGAGACGAGGGATAAATTTGGTCTGGTGTGTTTAACCACATGAAATACAGCTAAGGCACAGGGGACATCCTTGAGTTCCAACTCATCTGCCCCCCAAAATCCATAATAATAATATTTTTATTTTAGCACTCATACCTGAAGGCCTCTAGGTACTTTAAAAAAATGTATAGAGCAGTAAAAGCAATTTAGTCCCCAATACTTTCACATTTTAATTCATGGTAGATTATTATTCCTCTGAATACATATTGCTTTAGTCATCTACATTTTTATACCCTTTCTTTTTACTGTACAACTGAGTCCTTAACTATATTTATGGACTGCTGTATTTTCCCTGTACACCTCTACACCTTATTATTTATTCATAATCTCCCATTTCCTTTTAACTTATTGTTTGCAATATATTTTTAAAATCAATAGTAAAGCTTAAACTCCAGGTTTTGACTTTTTAGAGACTGCACAGGTCTAAGCAATGCTGGGTTACACATAAGAGTGAAGACCGTATTTGGCCCAAGAATACATCATTCTAGGTAGGAGGGAAACAATTAAGATTCACACAGCATCCTGCCTCTCTTGCACACAAACAATGGGCAGGCACAGGTATCAGCCCACTCCACACTCCTCGTGAGGAGGGTACATTTTACTAGCACAGACACCTCATTAATGACCAAAATTCCTTCTTGTCATCCAAGGCCTTATCAGCATGCTGCACCATTTCCCAAAGCACCTTCCTGGAAGGAAGGATGGTCTTGACAAGTCCTCCCCAGGACCATTGTCCCCTCTGACAGCACCAACACAGGTAGGTCTGCAGGCAGCCTTTCAACTCAGGAACACCATGGCACTGATTATGGGCATTGTAATTGACAGTGTTAGATGTTCAAAAACATTGCACTCTTGAGCCTGATGTTTTTCCATATCTTGTTCCCTTGAAGGGCTTTGACAGAGAGGAAAACTGAGTACAGTTAATCTGAATTAACTGTTAAAATGGATTAGTTAAAAATGCATTAAATCTCTACGTACGTATTCTCCTTCAGAATTAACTTGGCCTTTATGAGACTTATCTTACTTTACCTTAATTCTGAACAAGGACATCTGCACAGGGATTTAATGGAATTTAATCAATCCACTTTAAATTCAGATCATTTAGCTAGCTTGTGTTTCTTTCCTTCCACATGCCTCTGTAGACTAACCTAAGACTCAACATATCTGAGGGATGGCTGATGAAGGGTAAGAATTTGTATAGCATTGTACCCATTTTACTGAGACACCCAAAAAGCCTAGCAAAACATCTGCACACGCTTGCAATTTTGAAAGAAACTTGCTTCTGAAAGCAGCCAGCATCCTCTCCGTCATAACCACACAAAGATGCCCAGCGAAGGCTCTCAGGAAGTCAATGTGGTTCTGTCAGCAACGACACAAGAGCCTCCTCTACACAAAATTGAGATGCAGCTCTACCATTTTTTGTTAATTTCTTGCAAAGGACTATGTCATGAGGAGACACAAACACTATTGCTTATAGCAACTCCTATTTACCAAGCTGTTATTTTCAAGAGGACATGACACAGAGTTTTCCTATCTACCAGCAATTCCAGCAAACGAAAACCAAGTCTCCCCTGGAGTTACAGGAGACCAGTTGGTCCCACTTCATTGTGTGCTTTGTGCAATGCTGAAATGCAGATCATCTAAGTTGCTTAAGAGGAACTACCATGTTTATCTGACTTTTCTGTTCCAGAAGAGAGAAGAAATGAGCCGTGAATGCAAAACCTTGCTGTCTGCCTTACAGTTTTCTCTCTTTTCCCATATATTCATAACAATATATCTAAGCCTTCTTCCTCTTTATTGAGTACATTTGTCTTCAGAAGTCACATATTTCACTGTTTGTCTGCTAAGTGCACACAGAATATCACATGAAAGGGAGTTGTCATTTCCCACTATTCCTTTGGGTTTCATATCATAATTCAGAAAGGCCCAGACAAGCCTGAAACTTGCAGGATTTTGCAAGTTTTCCTGCACACTGTCTTTTCTAAAGACATTTGAAATCAAATGCTCAATACCAGGAGACTCGGTACATACAAGAAAAATATTTTTGGTTGTTGGATTTGAGATGGAGGAAGAGACACCAGTGAGAATCAGGAAGATGCTGCATTTGATTAGAAACAAATGAGGCATAGGCTGTGTCACTGCCCTCTCACAACTCAGCCACATGCTCTTAGACTGCATGAGGAGAGGAAAGGTGGAATTTTTACATTGCACATGTTCAGTCACGGCCATCTAAAAAAATTTGCTTATCAGTAACACCTGGACAAATCTCACCAGAGCTCTCTGTCAAAGGCAGAAAAGATTCATAAGCAGATTTGTTCATTCTAGGTGTAATGCCATTCCTAAGACTGTGGATCAATGTCTTTCTCTTCTCTGTCACAAGAGTCAGGTATCGATTTCTAGATCTATTTAAGGCATGGTTGTGTCCTTCTGCCTGTATCCATCCTTCTCTCTTTGGCTCTACCATCATCTTTCCATCAAGCTCTGTACACTAGAGAACATTTTCCATGGTTTATCCTTTCTCTAACTTATTTACAGAGCAGTTAAAAAAATCCATTGCTATATTTTCAGGTTTTCCTTCAAATAGCCCAAGCATTTGTCACTTCTCTTCTTGAGGCCTACAGACTCATCACTGCAAGGGATATCCATCCTTTGCAGTGGCATCACCTCCTCTTCCTTCTAAGCATGTAGTAATGCTGATCTCCAGCTTCGTGCACCTCCCACCTTCCCATGTGAACTCTACGCTCTTCCTTCATCTCCCACCAAATGTTTCCTCCATGAGAGGAGCTGATACCAGCTTTTCTGCCTGCTCTTCAATTTCTTGTAATATTTCAGTGTGCTGACTAGTATAAGTGCTTACAAAAACTCTTAGGTTTATCCACCAGTCATCCTCATTCTGCTCCTCTCCGCAAGGAGGTCCCACACGACCAGCCCCTTATCAGATTTCAGCCAGCTGACACAATTTGCAGTATTTTTATTGCAATTGTTTTTAAAGCTTAAAATTACTTTGCTTTTCTTTGCCCTTACTCCCTGCTCTTAAGTTTTGTGACTTGTAGCCTAAGAGAAGAGAAGGATACATACATGCTTGTATAGCATCAAGATGCACGGCTACTCTTGAGAACCAGTTGCTCCTACTGAAATGCAGACACTTAAAGATAGCATCTTCGGACACTGGAAATCACTACATTTTGAGATAGGTGTTGCCTTGTCTCACACACACATGAAAATATTAGGTGGTCGTTTAGCAAGTAAGTGAGAGGCATTATTGAAGATATAGTTAGCAAATTGCCCTTTTGCTTATATCTTTCTGCAGTAGGAATATCTGTCATTCTTTTAGCGGTTTGCTGCTTGGAGGGTGATTTTAATTAAAATGTAAAATGTCAAACATTAGTAAGAAGGAGGATAACCCTGTGGGGAGTGAGGATGAATCAAATTTATTAGTCATTGAGCAGCAGGCTGGTAGCCCTTCACTTGGGGAAATTTTAAAAGGCAGTTAATGCAAAAGAAAGAAACCGTCTAATCTCCCCCTATTCTTACTAACCTTCTGAAAAATACTATCACAAGTTTCCACTAATTCCAGAAATGAAAGACAAATCTGCTGCCAAGATCAAAATAGCCTCATTCTGTGTGTGCAGGACACACAAAAAGTAAGTCTCATTTATATACTGTAAAAGCAAATGTCTCCCTATAATAAAGAAATGGCTATGTGAGCACTATACACAGAGTGCAACAGGACAGTAAGAGCCAATGGCATTTGGTAGCAAGCATGAAAACCATACCTTGGGACTATTTTTTAGAGATTTTTTTCCAAAAGCAGAATTTGCCAGTCCACACTTCTCAGGAGCAGGGATTATTTTAGAAGAGAAAGTCAGGTCAAGACTGCAGCATGTACAGGTTCCACCTCTCCTCATACTGTTATGATGCACTCTGAAATTCTGCTTTACACTGTTACTCCATGCACTAGATCTCTCTGTCTTCTTTATCATTGACAAAAAAAAAGTAGAACCTCTGTTCCTTTTAAAAAACATTTCCATTGTGCTTTTTACTTTGCTGGTATCAAGCTGACAAACATTCTCTTTTTTTTTTCCAAGTTTCAAATCTAATACATTGAAAGGAAGAGTAGGAAAACATCCTATCTATCCCATAAACAGATTTCCTTGTGAGTTTTTCCCCATAGAGGTGACTGGGAAGCTTTGGGGAACATTGAGAGCCCTTTACCTAATGGATGCAGCAAAATACACACAGTGACAAAGTTCATGCTGCCTTGCAAAAGAGAGGCTGTGGGAGGGAGTCTACAGCTAAATTTTCGGCTCCTCTACAAATCGGTGGTGACATTTGCTCTGAGCACTTCTTCTCATGGCAGAATTTGCATGTTTTTGTTGGTAGTCATGTCCTTGGGCTTATTTCCAGTCCCTGAACATTGTTCAGTCATAGGACAGGGTAAAAGCACTCCTCCCTAGTCATTCACAGTCTACACTTGAGCTGTGCCCTCATGTTGGGCTTGTCCTTAGTTGCACCACCTCCATGCTAGGGCTAGGCTTCCTTGTGCAAAGGGTGAAATTCTTTTCCTAGGGAAGGACTTCTTATAGAGAAGAAGTCAAGACAGCTGTCTTAATAAAGACATTAAGTAGGTGATAATTTTTGCACCATCATTTCATAATGTAATAATATTTTTTTAAATTCTTTTAAGTTTATGATGGGGTGTAAACTCTGCTGAAGATTTTGAACAGCTTTTAGCTAAGAGTCCATAAAATTAAACTGTTTCATTCAGCTTGAAATCTAATTCTATATGGCAAAAAAGACAGGCAGCATTTGGGAAGTGGGGGGAGGAAAAAAAGAATAGACCAACAATATAGAGCTTACAAATTACAAACAAGTGGAGCTGTCAATAAGATCTGGCTCACCATATTGTCACAGAATTTTCCTTCTGTGTCACATTGGTCATTACTGTAACACTACATGAGAAATCACTCCATCTGTTAAAAAAAGAAAAGAAAAACAGCTGCTATCCTCCTGCAAAGATGGAATTAACAAACACCCAGTAACTGTATTCCTTTAAACTTTTGCAAGTCATAATTTTAGTCTCACTTTATTTGTGTCCACAGAAGTTACCAAGCAATTCTACTGCCATAGTAATAAGGCCCTCAAAAAGTTTATTAAACAACATGAACGATACTACCTATGGAAACTGCAGTGACTGTGACAGCTTTAGTCCTTGCATTGATGGTTTGGAGGGCTTTCTCTGGTGGCAGGGAAGGGGATGTTAACACTTGAGGAAGGGGAGCACTAGTCCAGTCATTGCAGGAGATCAGCAGAAATCTTCATAAAGATTCAAGATTATTTTGCTGACTTAGATTGACAGTTGAACCAGGTGAGTTCCATTACATGCAACCACATAAAATAAAAGCATCTGTGTGAAGTGGAAGAGCCTGGAGCAAGAGCAGCAGGCTGCCAGCAGAGGAACTCAGGCTCAGGAGGAAGCCTGGGTTAGGATTTTATGACTTGCCATTAACACTAAACAACACATGGAGCCCCAGGGAACAGGCTCCTTCAAGATCACAGCTAGGCTGTATATACCAATAAAAGGGCTGGTGTGATGTGCCACACATTCCTGTACCTAAATTAGGCTGGAAGGTACCCTGTAGCTTCTGCAGTTTCGGAGGACATTGATCCAAGATCAGGGAGACTCCAAATCAAATATCTAACAGAGATCAAATCCTAACAGTCACATTTCCCCTGTGAAGAATGAGATCACTAAATATGACTTTAAAAAAAAAGAACCTTTAGCTAAACCAGACACAATAGCCAGTGTATTTGAATATCTGTTGAGGAACGAAGGCTGTTTTTCATGTGATCAGGCAGGATTGTACTTGAGACAGCATGTGCCAGATAGATGGAGCCACCTGTAAAAGAATGCCTCAGGCAAGCTCCAGCTTGCCTGGGAGACATCCGTTCTTCATTTTTGTGCGTGCCTCTTTGCCCTTCCTTCCAACCCTTCAAGCTTAGCTCTGGAGTAACACATCCTGCAGACAGCTGCCTTCACATTACCAGGTCCCTGCACCAGCTTGAGCTGTGTCGAGCCATGGTCAAGAGCCATGGAGCAGTAGGAGACTGGCTGGATGTGTATTACCACACCCATGTCACCCTTACACTCTTCACCAAGATTCTGCTGTTAGCCAGGAATGGGTATAAAAGCCCTGTTAGAGGCACAGTGTTACAGTGAACACAGCTGCTACTATGCAAGGGTGGCTTGTCTTTAATCCTGGCAGGTTGTTTCCACAAACTTGTATTCACTCTATGCTGGGAGAGAAAATACAAGAGGAAAATGCAGCTCCAGCTGTTTGAACAGAAACACCTTTAACTTAAAGAGAGTTTGCTCTGGGGACATTCCTGATCCATTTGATATCCTGTAGGACTCTTCAGTTCTCTGGGGAGCAATTCCTGCGGCAGAAGGAAAATGCCAGTAGGCAGCATCATCCCAACAATCTGCAAGATGGTACTCTAATTTTCTGTAAAGAATGAATTTGTTGTTAGGTGCTTAAGTTGTATGTGTTCATCTGGTCTGTTAATACATCCAAAGGCTTTGGCATTCTAATAGGCTCAATGGCTACTGTAGCTGGTAGGATGCCTCAAGATAATTTTTAGAGATACTCCATTAAACAGAGTATTACTTACATTATAGCAGTACAAAGACCCAAGTGAGATCAGAGTTCCATTTCCTAACACTAGTAATAAAAATCTAGTTCCAAAGAATTTTTATGGAAAGCAAGTAATGGGAGAAGAGAAATTAAGGCAGAGATACTTGAAGTGATATTTCAGGAGAGTAGGAAAGCAAGGAATAGAATTACATGTTTTAAGCCCCACTGATGTTAGTTTCCATGTAAGGTATTCAAATAAACTCTTCTGCTAGTAAAAGTCACCTAAAAAACTCAAACAAGTCTATGCCCACTAAAGATGGTCAGGAATCTTTCAGTGCTTGAATCAAATGCCATTAAATAAGGAAGCAAGGATTTTTTCATGAAAATCCATTAGTTGTCATAAAGAAAAAAAAAAAAACAAAACTAAGTAAATCAAATAAAAAGCTCTTTCTGGGGAGGTTCCCTCAAAGCCTGGGTGAAACTTCTGGTCATGCCTAGAGAAAGCCGAAGGAAACTGGAGCCCACTCTGAGGTGATTCAGACCACAGCCTGGCCCAAGCTTTCCCTCACACTGGAGCACATCGTCATGGCAGGCTGAAACCTTCTCATTTTCCCAGAACTCTTTTATAAGTGAGTGAGTGCAGCTGGGTTGAAGCAGATCAGGTTTCCCATCCCCAACACAAGAAGAAACTTTAAAGGAAATCTTGCAGCCAAGGGATTCATCTGTAGGATTTGCCTGAATGGCTCTGGAGCCCGAAAATCAGCAGTCAAGACTCCTCCTGCTTACCTTTGTTATATATGTGCATGAGACAGAGCTACTCTCTTAAGCATACATTGTGGGTTTTAAGCACAACAAAATATGCTGTGAGGATTGCCTGACTTTCCAGCTCTATTGTTTTAACTGGGGACAAGTCACAGGATTTGGATGCATGCAGGCATTTTAAATACCACGAAGTTTGTTGCTACCATTTATGTGGCTTTGGTTCAAGCCAACCCATGTTTTGATAAAAAAAGGAAATTCTGTTTTTTTGAGGCAACACAACATGAAGGTATTCAGAGCATCTGCCAGCCTGCCATCATGCAGTTTTTCAGTGTAAAGGGTCAGCAAAACCACTGCACCACACATGAACGCTTACATAGTCATATTTATTGTGCAAATTAAAAACTGTTTTACGCAGCATGTGTGACCAAGAGTTTGGCACCACTGCAAGAACTATTCTATACAGCAAACTGAATTTTATCGCAGGCTGAAAGACTCTTAAAGTCCTCGAAAACAAAGAGCTCCATTTAGAAAGAAATTGCAGTGTGTAAATATAATCCACAATCAAGGCTCTCAGAGTCACAAAATAGCATGACTATATCTCTGATTACTAATTTAATCAGGCACCACAAGCACTTAAGTGAAGAACCCCAACCAGACAAAGGGAGCTCCTTACAGCTGTTTTTAGCAGGCTGTATTTTGTAATAGGCATGAGAGCACAGATCCCAGTTTGCAAGCGATCCCATGTGTGAGGGGCAACATTTACTAAAATAAAGTGAGATTGCAGTGATGTGAATCAGTAGAATCTGCACAGACCCAGTCCTGCACTGCTAAACCATGTATTCCCCATGTTATGAGCAAACACTAGTATTGGCACCACTCACACTGGCTCCCATTTAGTCAAGATGCATTAGAAGCTAGAGCTAGCTCAGATGACTGAAAAAGGCACTTATATTGGAAAGATCCGCCATCATTTTTACTGCTGAAATAAACAAATAAATACAGTCAAATGAAAGCCAGGTAAGTGTCTATTACAGATACAAGTGTCATCCCATTCTAAGCAAAGTCTTAAGTAATCCACACTCAGCAGAACATCTGAGGAGAGCAAGAACTGGTAGGATTTTTCTGAGCTAAGACTTCTCTGCAAATTCCAGAGACATGAGGGCCACCATTGTCTAGCCCAGGGCAGCAGCACTTCCCACACAGCAGCCAGAAAGTTTTCCCAACCTCCTTCTCTCCAGGACTTCGGAGAGATCTAATGCCTCTTTATTCTATTTGAACTGTCAAAGACCACACAGGTCTCTCCAGTTGTGTATTAGACGCCTTAATCTATGACAAAGATCTGTGGATCTTTGTCCCAAAGAATAAAACTTTGTGAGTATACAGGCAGCCTTTGGATTTTAGACCACTTCCCTTTCTCCTCCATCCACCTTGTTCTGTCCACTTGCGCCAAAACCCTTTGGAGAGACTCAGCTACCACAAAGGTACCTTTTTTATGATGCTGTGCCAAGCTGCCAATCCCATAAGGACACCTTCCACATAGAAGGGCAGACAAAAATTATAAAACCTTTGCATAGCTATTGAGAAGTCCTATGACCAGCCCGCTCTGCCTACAGACATGAATTACATCCATTATCTCAGTTTTCTGACAATATCTCAAAGTGATATAAAAATATCTATATGACACATACCTTCTGCCCCTCTCCCACCTTCCTCCCCACTCAATCCTAAGCAATCAACGGGTGAAGAAAAAAAAGACACAATGCCACATAACAGGTATTCTCTGCTTAGTTGGATGTATTAATAGCTCAACCTATTTTCTGATGTAATTGCTTTAATTGTTCCCATCCCAACTGGTTTTCCAGGAGAAAAAGGAAGGTTCATTTAAATATTAAATATGGAAAATGTTGGGGGGTTTGTTATGTCTTTGCGCACAGATGTGAAGCAGAGTGCTAAATATCAGCACTTTGCCTAGTTCAAGGCTGTTGTGTTAGCAGGAATCCTCACCTATTCGTACAAACTAGCATGTACCAGATGGCTCCATGGGAGTCAGGAGGCTTGAAATGGAGCAATCATTTAGTCTACAGATGGAATATACAGTACCTTACCAGTTAAGTAAGGGGCTCATTTATTCAGATAGATTCTGCATATATGGAGCGTGTCTCAGAGGACAAACCAGCTTCTTTCTCCAGATTTCTAGCAAATTTCTAGGCTAGGTTCATCCTCCATGATATTTCTGTTACTAGAGTCCAGAAGACAGAGCTCTCTTTCTAAAAAGGGGAAATTTTGCTCAAGCTGTGCTGAATTAAAACACTGAACACAACATCTACATTTTTGTTAAATCTTCCCAATCTGTAAAATAAAATGTACTCCAATATTTTTTTCTTCTGTCACTCTTCATGCAAACATTTGGACAGAACCTCCTAATTCAGTACCCCCATCAGAACAGAAGTACAAATTTATATGCTAGTTATGATTATTTATCACCAGAAAATAAACCAAAGACTTAATGGCAATTAAAATCTGCAGCAGCAGCAACCATTGTTGCCATGCAGAGTCCCAGCAGAGAGTCAGTCGTGCCTGCCTCTGGTGTCTGCAGAAGCACAGAAACAACGTATATGTCTTAGGAGAAAGAGGCAAGAAGGATTCTGCCTCTTGAACAGACATCCAGAGAAGGCCAAGCTAGAAGTTTCTGACACAGGACTGTTCTTACTTGTTGTCCTGGTTTGGATACTAGGGGGCATTACTAAATGATGAGAGACATAATAGAGAAGACTACAACAACACAGTAATTTATTGATTACAGACTATAACCCAACAATAACACACAAAAATAAAAAAAAAAACACTCTGCTGGGCTGGCTGCTGAGCTGTGGAGGGAGAGGGAGGAACACTGCCACATAGACAGTGCTGGGGAGGTGATGCAGAGCGGTCCCACTAGGGAGCTGCTGGAAAATCAACACAGTGAAAGGAAACCCCAGGGCACGCCAAGGGGAAGAGGTACCACACTGCTGTAGCTGCTGCTTGGAGCTGCGTGGTCCTCTACCTGCCTTGCCTCAGCTATGGTTGTGCCATGCCGCTGCCCAGGCCGAGAGAGAGCCAAGAGGAAAAGGGGAGCCAAGCCAAGCCAAGAGCCGAGCCAAAAAGGCTTGAGGACTTTCATGTCTGCTCCTTTTATAATGTGCCTGGTCTTATATTTTCTCAGACTCTTCTTTTCTGGGGTATGCCACTTTCCCATAGTTTGGTAGCCTGACTTGATGGGTGGCAGGCACCACCCCCTCTGCGGACATCACCATGAGGGCAAAATGGTGGCTGCCACCAAAAATGCCCACAGCAGGTCTTGCCACACTGCCAGCCACTGCCGCTAGCGCTGCAGTGACCCCAGGGGAGCCCGGGGCACAGCCTGCAGGGCACCCACCACCACAGGACCAACCCACTGGCCTGCATCTCGCCCCCACTCACCTGCTCAGCACAGGTGACTCGCCACCAGTGGCGCTGCCCTGACACATTATGTCCAGCGATAGCACAGGCCAGATGGTGAGAAGCCAGCGGGAGCCAGTGTGGCACGCTCTGAGCTGCGGCACATCCAGCAACAGTGTGGGCTGCAGTGGGGGAAGAGCTGGCAGCAGCTGCCACCCCGCTGCCACCCAGCTCCTGCCAGTGCTGTTTGCCCAGGGCCTCACCAACCTGGCACACACTTTCCGTAGCGCCCATGGGCGAGGGCTGGCAAGTGCCTGTGATACACCAAGCAACAGACTGGAGCGGGTGCACTCAGCCACCACCTCCGCCAGGGACCCACGCTCCGCTGCTCCTGGCCCCAGTCTGGGCCATGGGCCAGGGCAGGGATGACGGGGGCTACTCCCAGCCCCGGCCCACCGTGCCAGAGTGGCAAGGATGGGTCGGACTGGCCCCATGCCTGGCCCCGCTGCACCCCACCCTCACGGCCCGCTCTGGGGCTGTACACAGCCAGCAGAGCCCTATACCGCACCACTGCCCAACAGCCACTCCAGATGGGAGCAGGCCCGCCTGCACACTGCAAGCTGCCGGGATCCATCCATTTCTCTTGCTCCGTTCTCTCATGAAAACATAAAAAAGGTTTTAAAAGACACCCCCTTCCCCCATTTCCCCAACTAACCTACACTCCCTCCCTAACGCATAACACTTGTACAATAATATAAAATAGAAGCTGCCCTGAACAGAATTAGGGTAGGACTCAAGCTATTCAAAGTTATTCAAAGCATCATTGCTCTTAAGAATAAGATTAAATAAGCATTTCAGGCTCAGATTTTCAGTGGCCTACTGAAACTTTTCTAGGCAAATAATGGAAGAAAACAATGAAAAAGTATTTTCAAATGTTGGGGTGAAGAATATTCATTGTTTCATGGTGTCAGGCTTTGTAGAGCTGATTCTACAGGGAAAAGCATATGAAGAGATATTTGGGTTTGGTGTGTTTTAGCCAAAGTCATTGAAAACAAAGCAAAAGCTCATTATCCACACAGAAGGAAAACACCTCCTCCTATTCTTTGGCTTCACAAACAAAGTGATTAAAAATATGAAAAGCTTTTCATTCCATACAAAATCTAAATGTAGATTCTGAGAGGTTGGTCAAGTTATGACCTAGATCCACACCCAGCAAAGTTGCTTTCCACAGTGGTCCATCCGGGATATCAAGTTGCTTCAACACACACAGTCCACTTTGCTGCTTCCTAGAAGCACCAGAACATCTTGGCATGAACATTTCCAGCAACCACTGGCAGTGTTCACAGAGACAAAGGAGTGTCTACCAGGCTCTGCTTCTTCTGCCCTCTCTTCACTCCATGCTGCACCTGCCCAGGGCGAACCACTCACTCAATCCTTTATCTGGCTCATGGTACCTGACACAGGCAAGGCAACATAGTATGTGATAATGGCATGGTTTACAAATGTGAACATCGCAGGGTAAGTATTGATTTATAATAACAAGCTGGAGGAGCAGGAAGAGGGAATTGTTAAGGGACTGTCTTCTATCACTTTCCAAGGATGGGAGGAACTCAATTATACCCAGCAGCCTCACCTAATGTAATTGTATTCGCTGGCTGTTTGCCTTTGAAGTACCTCTCCTGCAGTATGTCTTGGCTGTGTATGCTGCCACATCAAAGAGGGAAAAGTTTTACTACCTGTGCTTTTGGAGGGCTCATTAAAAACACACCAAATAGAGAGATGGAGCAGAAAATTTTTATCAAATCCTCTGGGGTTTTTTGTTTTGTGTTGTTTTGCTTCTCAGATCACACAAAACCCCATGCACTTTGTGGACTCCGTTACAGAAATGTTGATTGCAAGGAATGCTGCTAATTCATCACAGCTTTGCTAGGCTACTTGTCTTCATTTGCCATGAACACAAATTCTACAGACATACCATATCAAATCTGTTCTCCTGAAAAGGCACATTCACTAGTGAAACAAAGAGAAATGTAATGGCAATTAATAAACTAACATTTACTGCACTAATTAGCATCTCCTAGAGGGCTTGATTATGTGTTTACACCAGTTAGATACAGCTCAGTATGAGAAAATACCCACATTTCATACATCAAAAGACATATCTGTCGTATTTCCTCTTCCACTCTCACAGTAGTGAAATGTGAAGACAAGAGCACGAAGGAAGGTAGAATAATTCATTATCTTGTCTCCTACTGATTTGTACATTCAACATTTTTTGGGAATAAACACAAAGTCATAAATTAGCTTGTAGCAAAACAGAATTAATTGAATGTCTTAGTAGGATCATCAAACCAAGGTTTAAAGTCAATTTATCTGCCTGGGATATTGCTAATGTAGCTTCAGCTCATTAGGGTGAGAGTTGATGCTGTGGATGGGACACAGGATTGTGAAAACAAAGACCAACTCATGTTTTCTCTATGTAGGGGCAAAAATCTCTCATATATGTCATCCCCAGACTCATGCATACACATGTACACATATTGACATTCACAGAGGAAAAAAACATGAGCCTTAAAATAAGTACTCTCAAGAAAGGGATTTTATATCAAGGAGTCCTGGTGACATCTAGTCATTTTCATAAACTCAGATTGTCCCAACTTCCATTGGATCCTTATAGCACCAAATTATTTCATTACCTCATAAACAGTGCAGAAGCTGCCAACAAATACCAAGAGAGGGCATGGTTACACCACCCCCTCTATCTAAGGGGCTGGAAACAGATGAGGGACAAATAGGACACAGAAGGCAGTACTGTGGTTTCAGGAGACATTCTGGGAAAAAAATACCATAATAATCTCTGTGGGTACTTCTTTCAAGACATAATGTTTGCTGTCAGGAGTGTTTTCAACAACAAACACTGAAGCTAAGCAAGGCAAGGAGTGCAGCAGGAGTGGCCTGACACAGAATGTGCCATCAGCTCCTCCAGGACCACTCCTACAGGTGACAGGTTGGTAAGGTTCCTGAGCCAGTGTTGCAGAGAAGCCAAATGTAACAAGCACCTCAAATGCAAATCAGAGCTTGAAGTTTATCCTGAATGCTCTGTGCTTCCAGATGTGTCCTCCAGCAATGGCAGAAGATTCTATTGGACGGGTGAAAAAAAAAAAACAAACCACCAGGGCTGAAAGAAAGCTCCCAGCTGTACTAGGTTAAAGGAAAACTTCAATTTGACAACACAAAGTACAACCACCACATGTCATTAAGTGGGAGAAGGATCACACACATAGGAATTCAAGCAATTTAAATCCTGGGGAAGGAAAAGAAAAAGCAGTGCAGCACTTCAGTGAAGCTTTAGATGAAGTCAGTGATGGTTGCGTAGGCTGATGCCAAAGGCCAAGCACAACACCTGGCACACGAACAAAGTCAGTTCACTGAGACAAGTAGTCAAAAAATAAATGGCATCTCAAATCTACAAACGTGACACAGAACTTGCCAGCTGTGAGCCTCTCACTTCTGTCACTGCGTACATACCTCATGCTCTTATTCCTCTTTACTGTTTGCATTTTGGGAGAACTTACAGTCTTAACCAGCTGTGCTGAGAGTCACATAAGTGTGTGATGGTAGAAGACAGTACCTCACAATCTAGTAAAAAGAAAGCAGCTGCAGCAATGGTAAGAAGTCAAATTATGAAACCTCTCTTAAACAGTTTTAAGTGATAGGTTGCCAAAGTCACATTTTCAACATACCCTAAGCACAGCAACACATTACACTGTTTATACATAAAAGATACAGAGAACAGAATGATACAGGCAGCAATCTCCAAAGGACCAATGTTCAGATCCTCCTGAATTGGGCACTCAGAAGTTTTGGTGATGCCAGTAGGTACCTATGAATGATGTGCTGAACAAACTTACTTTAAGAACTTCAGGATGAGGGAGACACTTCAATCAAAATTTTAGTCCTCTAGTGTAATCAGACCTTTAATGGCAATTTTAGTCACAGACTGTAGATAAAACATTTCATTTACCATCAGCCCCTCAGAGGTGTTACCAGTAGCTTTGTCTTTCTCCAGAGGAAAAGCAGTTGTCCTAGAAGTCTTCCAGGTTGTCACCACTTCGGTTCAGCATGCAGTCCCTGACACAGACTGTAAGTCTGGTGAGCCTGTCACATTGTCTATATGGGGGCAACCACCTCACCTGCACCTCTAAGCCATGAGATCTAGTTCCTTGTGTATGTAGGAGCAAGTCGTCCTATGCTTGATCAGCATGAGGTAAACACATCACAAAGGCTGCTGCTGCTCAGGTGACTCCACTAGACATACAGGCCTGACATTTTCTAGGCTGCCAATTTTCAACAGAACTGCATCAGTTGCTGTTCTTAGATTCCAGGAGACAATCATGGCAGGAATTCACTTTTTGCATCTCAGGCTGTCTGGAAACTGTATCGCTGCTGCAGCAGGTGGGATTTTTGCCACTTTGAAATCTTTGAAATTTCTGCCTTAAGTTTCAGAGATTTCTAAGTACATCAAGCCAGCCTCGAAGTGCTGTGAACACTTGGACACATAACATGGATGCATAAACATGTTTGCTGTCTCTTCTTCTTGGCCACCTATCTGTTATTCTACAGTGGCTGTCTTTTCTTCCCCTTTTACTAATTTGTTTGCTAAAGACAGCACAACGACATTTTAAATGGGATATATCCAGCTGGGACAGGGAATACAGCTGGCAGCACCACTGCCTTCTTCTAATGGTCCCAGCTTTCAGTTGTCTTCTCCCTTGCCAGACGTCTGTCCTTCTGCGAGTGTGGCTGGCTGCAGACCATCTGATATGAAGATGGTGTCTGGCACTTCATGCTCAAAACAGAATCTTTGGTGTAGCCCCTGATCCTTGTCCAGCACTCCAGCACTAGGCTAAGGAAAAGCCAGGGCTAAATTGTATCTACATCTGTATAATACAGGATTAATACAAATATTTGGCCAAGTGTTCAACCAGCATTGAACCTAGCACCACTAGGTGTAATGGACCAATTTCGCAACAGTTCCCCTAAACAGGACCAAGCTGTTCACAGCAGGTTTAGCTGTAGATACAACAGAACTTCTAAAAAATTCTTTATGAAAGACCTATTTTCCTAGTACCTTAATTGCCCTTTTTTCAGGCAAAATTCCACTTTCATTTTATGGAGGTAACTTAGGACTAAGGAGTCTTAGAAAAAGGCAGCAAAAAAGTAGAATCAGGAGTGTTCTGAAATCCAGTCCATAGCCTATATTGTCCAAACTCTCCTGCATTATATAGACTTCTGGCATGCATCTGGATGCCTCCAAAACACGATTTACCCATTTGTATTTTTCCATTCTGTGCACACAAGTTACTGCCTTCCTTCTCCCAGAGAGCAGACATCTGCCTTTCTGCTTTGTCCTCCTGTTCTGCGGTGGAGAAGGTCCCTCTGGCCTATGGGGTATGGCAGTGAATAGGTTCTGCCTACTTCTTCAACAGCTAATTTTGCAACTACTTAGAAAAATGAGAATTTCAAAATCCTGGAAATGTGTCTTCTTGAAGAAAATCAACCTGTTTCTTTTCTTGAAGTAGAAATGACCCTGCTTTAGTTAATAAAAAGATTGTTTATTTTTGGTGAATTTACATTTATTGGCAGCTTGAATGTCACTCCAGCTCTGCTGCTTCCCTGTCCCTCCCATTCATGTGATCTGAAAGCAACTTTGGTTTGTTTCTCATCCACAGCAAAGCAGAGCTGCAATAACAGCAAATGGTCCTTGGAAATCACAGTCACATTAGGCTTCTGTTCAAATAGCTTTTAGGGCTGTGATAATAGGAGGCATTCCTAATAACTGGTGACTCAGTGAGACCCTGCACAGAAGGTCTCCAAATGACAGTACACAATTTAGAATTTAATCTAGAAACAGTGGCGGTGATAATATTCCAGCTGGGGACCTTCTGGTCTGGAGGACAGTGCTGTACCAAGTAATCTAAAGCAACTAATTTACCCAACCAGAAAGGAGATTAATCTCTTCTCTTCTCCTGAACTTCACAACAACTTTCGGGGTGGTGTTTGACCCATGAAGCAAGAGAGCTCCTTCATTGCTGCCTTGACTCTGGAGGCTCACAACCCTGAACCACAGCACATTAAACTGCCGGTATGGGGACAGTGTCCAGTCATGCAGCATTAATACTAAAGTTAGTTCCTGAACACTAAGTTCCGGCACACTCTGGTTCACAGGCCACCTGTATTGTGCTTTTGGACTGTCCTTGGTCTGCTATAAACCTACTCTGGATGCTCACACAGAGATAGCAAAGATAGAGTTTTCCCCATGTTCCCATTTCCACCCAGTACACTACCTATGTCAAAAATCAGACAATGTTAGCATGACCTGTGCTTAGCAACCCAGCACACATAAAGAAGAGGTTTCTTTTTTGAGAAGCAGAAGCCATGACCCCAATGGCAAAAGAAGTATATTCTATTTCTTAAAATAAAGCCTTCGAACCCTTAGTCTTTACCTTTGTGATGTGCAGAGAGAGCAATCTGGCACAAACTTCCAGGATGAGCCACAGTGGCCACTGGAAAACACAGGGCTTGGAAAGTGTACAGACATAACTCTCCTATGCTCCTACATAATGTTCCTTTGATGTGTCCTGCTAACATCCAGTAAGAACAGCAAGAAATCTCACACATGACAGAGAAAGGAAAACCCCACTTCAGGAAAGCAGGCTGAGAGGAGAAGTGATTGCACTCAGATGGTTGGGTTCCATTTAATGGGAAAAAAACCCACTATGGACAATAAACTTCAAATAGCCAGGACAACATTTACTGACTGGTGGGCAGAAAGAACAAATACTTTAGAATTTATTTATTTTTTTTACTATCAGTGGTCTTTCAATGGGGTGCAATATTTGCTAGCATAGAGTAATTTGAGTTATTCAGACATAGTTCAAAAATATGAAGAGTTCATTGTCCAGATATCTCTATTTAAAATAGATCTGCTTTTGTTCATCAGTGTAGTGCACATGGCTGAGAAATGGCAAGGTGCCAGAATGAAACTGCTCCTAATTTTCAGAGGAGGCCACTGGCTAATTACACAGACTGCAGGTGTGAAGAGAGAAGCTCAAAGTAATCAATAGTAGTAATTAATCTGCTAGACTGGAGCTAAAGAGCTAACAGCTGGACATCAGAAATGGACACATGCAACAAGATCAGCAATAATTACCTCTTTAAATATTGAATTTCCATAGCAACAATTAAGAATATAAATAAAAGGCTTGAAATCAAGGCTCCGAGGCATGATGCTGAATTGCAAACACAACATTCTCCAAATCAACCCTTTTAATAAAACAGTAACAATATGCTTGGGCTGAGTTGACTGGTCTCTGATGCTAGCAGAAACTCAGCTTCTGCTGCCTCTAGATTTTTTGGCTCTTCTTCTTTGGCTGTTTCCAAACCCTCAGGTTCTGTTGTAACTTTTCTTCATTCCACTACGGCCTAAAGAGACTTGGTGCAACACATGCCCGTGCCTCACCCCCTCTCTTCTAATCTGTCCACCTTACAGCTTTGCTTTTTCCACTCTCTGAAGATGGTTTCCCTTCAAAATTCTCTGCTGAGGCACCATTTATATCAGGCTAGCAATGCCATCTTGAATGGGCAGCATCAAACCACTAGTTGATAGGTTACCTCACCACAGCTTTTGCTGGGCTATCATAGATGGATCAAGTGCCAGAGGGACAATTCTACTGAGAAATTTCTACAGGCATCCTGACACATGGGAAATACTGCCACCACCTCTCCTGGAAGTACCCACAAATCTCTCCCGAAATAACTTATGCCATGGGCCCACAGTTCACACCACCAGCACCTTTGTAGGGTCAGTACTACATGCAGAAATGGACACCCAGTTTCACTCTCCACTTGAAAGCATGGTTTCATCACAAGAGCGCTGTCTGCCATGAAGGCTGGAAGCTCAGACTAATATCAGAGTTCAAGAATTGTTTGGTCAACACTCTTACATGGTGTGATTCTTGGAGCGTCCTCTGAAGGGCCAGGAGGTATATTCCGTGATTCTAATCTGCTCAATAAATATTACTTTCTGGTGTATGCAGGCTAAAATCCACCTCTGCTTATCTTGGTGGATACATCAAGACTCCAAGACGTCTTCTCACTGCTCTAGAATTCAGACCAATGGAAGACATATGAACCTGCTCTTCATTATGTTCTCATGTCTCTGTGGGGCCACAGATGGCTTCCATGCAGCTTGTCCTCTGCAGACTGCACCTAACAAGGCAGCAACCACTGACCATGTCACTGCAGTTTGGATTAGTTTTAGCATTTAAAGCAGAAAAAGCCAATCTTCCTCCAGCTCCACCCTGCTCATAAGTTTATTGCAGGGTTGAGGTGCCTTTTCCTTCCCAAAAGTTAAATAGGGTCTTTCCACCATATTTGACAAACCCCATATTAATTTACACCCCAGTTAGAAGGGAAAAAAAACCACTCCGCAACTATGAGCAGAGGCTGTATTGAAAGATTGCCATAAACATTATCTTCCCTACATCTGCTTTAGTCAAGGCAAACTAAATCACACCTACAGAAATCCAAACAAAAAAAAGAAACCCTGAATTGCACACTTCATTTTGATCCCTACATTCTCAGAATAAACTTGGATCTAGATGAAAACTTGAATAATATTTTTATAATTTTTAATTTTTCTGCATTTTAAATACTTCTTTCTCTGATTATTTATCACTTCATTTATCCTGCTTTCCAGGGTTTTTTTTTTCCTTAAAAGAGCTAGAAGAAGGGGACGCATTTCTGTAGTCTAATACTGGCTCCAGTTAGATAACTCAGTCGAGGAATAGAGACACAGGGAACTTTCCATTGCTTTCAGTAAAATGTTATAAAGGGCCACATTAACTGCTATTAGAGTAGGATAGGGACCTATATTTTTTGCCTCAGAAGGAGGTGACATTTCATAATTACCCTCATGTATTGATTCCCCCAAGCATGCTAGCAATATTTCTTAATCTTCATGGTCTGTAAATATTTCTTCACACTGTATGTCAAACTCTTCTGTAGTATTGATTTGTGATGTGCCTGTCATGCTATGATATTTTACCAGTAAATGCTTTTGCAGCTTTTGTACTGACTGTGTTTTCTGTCTTTCTAACAAATGTGCAGCAGTTCAACTCTCTGTGAAGAACCGTTGCCAAATGTTACCAACATATCTAAGTTGAGTTTATTTTAAAAATAAAATTATGTGCTTGGCTGAGAGACTTTATATCAGGCATATACTATTAGTTCAACCCAAAGCCGCTAGCTCAAACCCAGCATGATGTGGATCTCCTGCTTCTCTCCCACACTTTCATCCTTGGAAGAAGCAGCTCAGCCATCCATAGGTGCATGACACACATCTCTGCCACTGAGAAGTGTTTGGAACAGGTAGAAACTTGGAGAAAGTTTTTCCCAGGCTCCACTCTAAGCAGCAATCACATCTGCTCTGGGATCTGGGTTGTTAGTGGCTGAAGATCAACATCGAGGATCTACAGATGTGACTGGCACTGGTGATGATGCAGGTCAGGAGTGGAGCAGACAGACAGCAAAATCAGCTGCTCAACAACAACCAGATAAAAAAAAAAAAACAGATACAGACCTCCAGGGCCTCATATCTTACATCTTAGGAAAAATTATGCATTTGCATGGTATGAAATGCTGCCATTCTGGTTCAGGGATTGAAAACAAGGCGCTCACAGGAAGTCAGTGCCATGGGCCTAAAGAGCAGGGTTTGCCCTTATCTTCACTACAGCTCTCCTGTGACACTTCAGCTGAATCGCTCACACCTACCTTGCTGCACCCATTCATCACTATGTTGGATAGACACATGAAAAAATGTCTTTTTCTATCATGAATCATCTAAATGGTTTCCACAATCAAGGACCTCTTTCTTAGGGAAGGTTGTCCAGATTAGGCAGAGAAGTCAAAATTAGCTTATCTTCCCCCAAAATGGACAGACTACACATATTGGGGGCCAAGCTCTGTGTTCAGGTCTCTCTTTATCACCATAAAACATCAGTGCTCACTCGGTCAGGCACACATATTTCCCAGCTCTTAGAGGATTCTGAAAAGAGTACTTCACCCCAGTCTATTCTCAAAGTCTTTTTCCCAGAGACTCTTATTGTGCCACATCAGCAGTCTCCTTCACATATGGAAACAAAACTGGAAAAAGCCTTTGAAACACCTTCTCTCCCTCCATCATTTGGGATACACCAGGAATCCTTCCCTGTGACCTGAGGAAACAGGGAAAAATAAAAAGAGAGATCCTGTCGTTTCAAAGCACAAACATAATAATCAGCAGCTATTCACTCTGCCCTACTCTAGACAGCAAATTTAGATGCAGGCACTGAAGAACATAAGTCATCCTAAGCCGGTCATATAATTGAAAGAGAAATTTGTGCTCAGAGGACTATGTTAAACTTCTGTCTTTTTCTAGCTGGTTCACTAGGCCTTCTGAAATGCATGTTACACATCATTCAGAAGTAGAGAAGTTTTAAGTGAATAGCGTATGTTTAAAGATGGTGTTCAATTTTAAGTATTTTGATAGAGCAGCAATTATTAAAATATAGTGTAGAAAAATAATAGGTTTTAGTAATAGTAGGGCTGCAAAACAAACTACAAATAGGAAGCAGATTCTTCAGTTACTTTTCTATATAAGTGCCTTTGGGGGAAGAAACTGTAATAAAGTGTCAGGTCAGTGTCAGTTCATCAGAAAAAATGCCAAGGCTGCCTTTCTCAGGATATATTAAGTGCATTCATAGTGGAAATACACAAGAATAAGAAGTCTCATGACATTTCTGCCAACTGATGTCTGGATTGCATTATCATTTGAGAAGAGACTAAGTCCCTCCCAGAACAGGGAGTCATTTCCATGATGAGCTGTGGAACAGAGCCAAAGCTTAGAGCGCATCGAGGGGGAAGCAAGTGCAGTGCGGCCCCAGGCCCCCAGATTGCCCTGCAGCAAGCAGAGCAACCCCTCCAGGTCCTGCTGCTGGCAGAGCAGGCCAGAGCTGGGATAACTCCTTTCTGGATTAAAGTCAGGCGTCTGTTTTCAGCACTGAGGTATGAGTCTAGAAGCTTAACTTTGAAGACATTTCACTTAAAATAGACAAACAAGAAAGCAAGCAAGCAAACAAACAAAATAAGAAAACCCTTGGCCTCTCCTAGTTCGTATCTCTCTATGAAGGGCATTCACTCAAGTCTCACCAAAGCCTTGGCCCTCTCTGTCAAGAGAAAAGCTCTCCCACAGGGAAATTATCAGAAAAAAATTTCTGCCTCTGCAGCTTTAGATCACACCTGGGAGGAGCTCCTCTTTTCCTCTTGACCAGAGCAGAAGCCTAGACAGGTTAACCTTGCTTGGCAAAGGATAACCTCTGCAAATACTTCTTTAGCAATATGAAAGAGTTTATAAATCCACTTGCCAGGACAAGCTTGCACACCACTCTGCAGAATCAAATTGACTTGAGTCAGTAGGTATGCATCACATGCAGGTATATATACACATATATATGTGCACATGTGTGCGTATATGTAATCACATCTGTACAATAAACAACTTCATAAGTGTTGTCTCATTATAAAATAGGCTTTCAGAGAAGCATCTCTTTTTTTTTTCCCCCTAAAAAAAGGAGTCAAGCTTAATAAGCCCTCCTCTCCATATTTACTCCTGTGGTCAGATTATGGTTTGCCATGGCATAGTTGGCTCATTAATTCTTTCTGTGCTTTCCAGATATCTTTTCGCTTTCATCTCCCACAGTATATAAGATCACACTCACACAGAGAAGTGACCTTTGTGTATATGGTTGCTGGTTGTCTGTTGGTGGTGGATCCCTGATAAATGTATCCTCTAGCAGGGCCCACATGCTCCCTGGGCTAGTAGCCAGCCAGTAAATTCCAAATCAGGTTGACCACCTGCATAAAACTTTCTGAGGCATACAGTAGATGAGGAATCCGCTTGTTGTGCTGCCAACAAGCAAGGACCATGTTTGATGGCAGAAGAGACAGAAGCTGGCTGTATGAACATTTCACAACTGTTTGCCTAGCAAATGCCACCCATATGGAGTACTAGTGGTCAAAGATTTACCTGGTGCTTTTGAAGCATATCCAACACAAAGAAGCCACTAAAATGACCCTACAAACTTCTGAGTGTTCTTTAGGTCCATTATATTGACAATTTTGTAAGGTAAGTCATCTCCAGAATAAATTTCTGCGATAGAACATCTATGGAATATAAGAACATTGGGTGGAACAAACTCTGAAGTTCATATTCCTGCATGCCATTACAAGCTGTTCTTATAATGACTTTGTGTAAGGATATTCATTTTATCCAACTAGCTAGGCACAGAGACATAACACTGCACAGGAATCCATCTCCTTGGATATCTCTGAATTAGAAAAGCACTGTCACATCAGGGTGCTGTTGAGTGAGTGTTAAGGTAAAAACGTGTATCAGTATGACACATTGCAGATTGTAGATATTGAAGAGACATTTCAGTAAGGTCACATGTCTAGTGCCAGCAGACAAGCAACTCCTTGCAACCCTTGGAAATGACCCAGAGCCTAATAAAGACAGCCATTTCAGGGAGACTGATGTGATATAATTATGCTTTGTATTGAAGCACAGCTTCACAGCTAAATGCACTACTCAGCTCACAAGAAGTGAGAATTGAACTAATTTCTGTTTCCACATATCCTCAGCTGAAGTCCTTGCATAGAAGTGGAGGGTTTTTTTCACTGAAAAAAAAAAACAGGAAGCTGAGGCTTTTCCAGACTATTTAGTAACTTGTAAAACACTTGAACTACCATACTTGGAGATTAAAAACACACAAGAGAAGCATAAGAATCATCTACTGTGACCGTGCAAATATCTGTCCTACATAAACCCAAGTCCTTATTACTGGTCTTGTTATTTTCCTTCCAACTACTGTTACATCTTCTCAGACTTGAACTGTAAAATACTCTGACAGTGGAACATTTCCTACTTTGGTCTTACACATCTACTGCAATAAGGCTCAAGCCACCATGCTACCAAAACACAAATAACATCTTGAACACTGCTGTTTGGTACATGATTTATTGCTGTTTTTCTTATTCAAGCTGACACAAAGGACACCCAGTTTAAAACAAGATGATAGTTCTAAAGACTCTCCAGATCTGTAGACTGACTCCTCTTTCCCTACACTGCCTTACATGTCTCCAGTGATTTGCAGATCCCACCATAAGCCACTTGTGCACCCATTTGTGACCACTCTCTCTTCCCATAATTTGACATCTTCAGTTTTTAGTAAAACTATGTGTGTACAATGCTTGCAATGCTGTTCACACAGAAAATCAAAACTGTTTATTTTTGCAACAGGCAAATTGTGGGCTAATTTATACAGATGTATTTATTCAGTGACTCATTAACAGTAAGTTTCAGGAACCTAATTTACAGCAACATCAGCCCACAAATTGTGGCAAATTATGTTACGGAGAGAAACAGGACCCAGGTCTNCTGAAAAAAAAAAACAGGTAGCTGAGTCTTTTCCAGACTCTGTAACTTGTAAAACACTTGAACTACCATACTTGGAGATTAAAAACACACAAGAGAAGCATAAGAATCATCTACTGTGACCGTGCAAATATCTGTCCTACATAAACCCAAGTCCTTATTACTGGTCTTGTTATTTTCCTTCCAACTACTGTTACATCTTCTCAGACTTGAACTGTAAAATACTCTGACAGTGGAACATTTCCTACTTTGGTCTTACACATCTACTGCAATAAGGCTCAAGCCACCATGCTACCAAAACACAAATAACATCTTGAACACTGCTGTTTGGTACATGATTTATTGCTGTTTTTCTTATTCAAGCTGACACAAAGGACACCCAGTTTAAAACAAGATGATAGTTCTAAAGACTCTCCAGATCTGTAGACTGACTCCTCTTTCCCCACACTGCCTTACATGTCTCCAGTGATTTGCAGATCCCACCATAAGCCACTTGTGCACCCATTTGTGACCACTCTCTCTTCCCATAATTTGACATCTTCAGTTTTTAGTAAAACTATGTGTGTACAATGCTTGCAATGCTGTTCACACAGAAAATCAAAACTGTTTATTTTTGCAACAGGCAAATTGTGGGCTAATTTATACAGATGTATTTATTCAGTGACTCATTAACAGTAAGTTTCAGGAACCTAATTTACAGCAACATCAGCCCACAAATTGTGGCAAATTATGTTACGGAGAGAAACAGGACCCAGGTCTGTCAGAACTGACTTTTAGAATTGAGGTTTATTTTTAGCATCCATTTCACAGCCAGCTTTACATCAGCAGGATGGATTCTGTTGGCACTCTCTGTCAGTGTTTCCCTACCTATCTTCAAGTCTTTTTTTTTAATTTCTGTTCTAGTGACAATTTTTTTACATGGCAAAGCATGAATGTTCCTGAGGATTAAATACAAAAGGATGTAGGGCCTGAGTGCTTTAAAAAGCACTTCAATAAAATTACATAAGTAGTTGATTCCTTGCTCCTTTATCAAACCAAAGAAATATTTCTGGGGCTATATAAGGAAGAGAAATATTTAACTTGATCTAGAATGGCTTTTTAAACTAGGTTTTACTTTGCCTAGCAAGCAAGTGCAAGTCAAACCTTTTCTTTACCTCCAATCTGAAATAAGTTTGTATTCAAGGCATTTGCATTGAAAGAACTTAATGGATGACCACACACACCTGCTGCAAAAGGAGACCAGTCTCTTTGCCTGCAATCGTCTGGTGGTCAGACTATTCACCCTAGAGGCAAAAAGCATTTTTCTTCTCCACTTGTTTCAAAGAAATTAATCCATGCTCTCTAACTATTGGGAGAAAGTTACAACCATCAGGTAGGCTGCAGGGTATTCGGTTTTTCCTTGAGTCTCTCCTGTTGGAGCTGTTCTACTTCTCAATGAATATGTATGGATTCATTAAGAGATAGAGAAAGAGAGACTAATTAGTACATTTAGCTGGGAAGGCTGGTTACCTTGTCCCAGTCCCTGCTCTACTGAATATCTCATTATCCAGACAAAGAGGAACCAGGGCCAAAAGACAAGTTATAAACATTCCCCTTTCCAAGCCAGAGCATCCTACAGCTTAGCAGGCAGAGGTCACACATGCATACGGCTGAGGGCCCTGAGAAACAGACTTGACACTAAAAGGTGATCCATGATGACCAATCTGATCTCAAAAACCCCTCCCCTCTGCATCTCTAAGCAGTTAAGAGGAAGAAAAGAAGGGGAAATGCAAATGTCACACTCTGATTCCAAGACGCACTTTGAGAAATTAAAGTCCCTAAAACCAGCATTTCCTACCAAAAGCCTCAGACCACAAGTCCCCTTCCTTACTTCTCCAGATCAACACCTGTTAGCTTGGTTAGATGCTCCAGAATTTTAAAATACAAACAATGCATATGTTTTAACTGCTGGGTTCTTCTTCTCACCTTGCCTTTCCTAGATTAACACATGCAAGTTTTAATATTAGAATTCATTTATTGGATGCATTTAAATTTATACACAGCCTATAAAAGATTGATACATATCCATGAAGAAGACATTTATATCAGTCAGATCAAAATTAATGAAACCAGTTGAGTAAGTGGGTGGTTGCTTTACATGCTTTTATTCTAACATTATCCTATCACGTTATATTACCCTGAAAGTGTTTTAATGTATTTTGTATGTGTTGTGAAATGCCTTTGTGGTCTCTTGCCACTGCACCCTGGTGAAAAACGCCCCCTGGTTCGAAGTGTTTGAATAAATTACTAAATCAAGCACAAAGGAAAAAAGTCAGTACAGAAATTAGAGAGGAGGATAAATCAATGAGAGGAAAGAATATATTCTTAGACACAAAATCCCTTGCATAATACTTTGCTAAATAGATCATATTTTTCTTTAGCACTGAGAGAGAAGGTTTTTTGCAGATTAGAACATTTTGAGCATTTCACTGAAAGCAAAGAAACTTTTATTTATAAACAGAACTGCAAAGAAACAATAGGCATGCACATCTGTAGTCACTTGTGAGTTATGTTTCTGAGTGTCAGCCTGAGAATATGAATTATTTCTTTGCAAACCGTCCAGTTCATTCCCCAGCCCAGGTCAATGAAAGTAAAGCCCCTACACTATCCTCATTTGTCTTCAAGACTAACCATGTACAAGACAAGGACCTTTTTTTTTCCTTTTTTTTTTGAGAATAGACATTGTATTTCTGAAGGACTTTTAAATCATAGGGGAAAAAATCATTTCATCTAACTCTTTTTTTTCTCTCTATTGAAGGTATAAAAACAGTGCTCCACCTGTTAACATTCACAGACCAATAACTTAAATTTTTGGCACTTATTTATAGACTCAATAGATCCATCCACACCTGCTTTTCCCTTAATTAGTCAACTATCCAAAGGCTGTAGACTCACTGCTGCCAGCTTCCT
This sequence comes from Neodrepanis coruscans, assembly GCA_013400695.1. Classification (NCBI taxonomy): domain Eukaryota; kingdom Metazoa; phylum Chordata; class Aves; order Passeriformes; family Philepittidae; genus Neodrepanis; species Neodrepanis coruscans. The sequence goes on along the minus strand of VYZS01071391.1, from coordinate 17,715 downwards.
GTGCTAATAGGAAGATCATTTAGGGCTGATGTAAAAGCACAAAATAAATGAATAAATTGATCTCATGCAGAAACACTAACAAGGGAAATATTAACACAAAAGGGAAAAAAAAAACAAAAAGTGTAAGCACTGTGCATTGTTGGGGAGGGTTGGTTGCTTGGGATTGCTGGATTTTTTAAAGCCAAATCTGAGAAACATTTAAGCTTGTAAAAGGTCTGTAGGGTGATAAATAAGTAGTGCAGGACCCAGATTCAGTTCCAGTATGCTACTTTGAAGGAGTTTTGGATCACCACAGAGGAGATGAAATCTTTAGCCTCCTCCCACCACACATTTTATGAAGAGAGCAATTGTGGTAGTAGGAGTCAAACTATTATTAGATTAGCTATTACTCAGAGGGAGGAAAATGCTTGAGAGAGATTTACTTTTCACAGTGCTATCAGCTGAGACATTAGAATAGTAGGCGTTTGAAGACTAAAATGACAGGAACATTGTAAGCACCTAACCAGGCAGGGATATTTTTTTTAAGAAAACACTTGAGTCCTATTTTTCCAGGCTAGTAACACAGAGGCAGCAGTTACTACATTTAACCAGCATATATCCTTGCAAAAAAATTAGTCTCTTATCCCCCAGATAGGGATAGAGGCAACACCCTGTTGCAACTTGTACCCAAACCATTCCAAACGATGGCATCAGCTCTGAACAAGGGCTGCAAGTTGCACAGAAGATAGTGGTTTTCTTCAGAGCCCTGCTGCTTTTAAGTTCCTGGCTTAGCACAAGAGGTACAGCACCCAGCACAAGAACATCCTCATCTATCTTATACCCTCCAGGCAGAACCATAATTACAAAATCTGGTCCTACCACTGCTCAGATCATTCAAAGTTTTATTTTTAGGAAAGTAGCTCAATAAAGCACTCAAGTCTTACTGTTTCCAAGGCTCAAAGGAAAAAATTGCCTGGTGGTGCATGTTAGGACAGGAGGAAAGGAAAACTATATAATTAAATACCTAAGGATGAAACAGAACAGGTAGGAGAGTAAGAATTAATCACTCATCTCACGGTTTGCTTTGACCCACTATTCTGCAGTCACACCTATTTTACTACTATGTTACAATAACCCACTTGTTCTGCTCCAAGGCTCAGACCCATGATACTACATTAGATGAATTTCCCATGTTGTTCTTTTCTGATTGGAAAGTGGTATAATTATAGCGACTGATTTGGGAGAGCAACAGTTTGAAAATGTTGCCTGAGGCGTACCAAAGTCCCACGATGCGTTAATAAGTCACTTCTCTCCCTGGGGCTTTTTTTAGCCACTTCTTGAAATAACTTTAACACTTTTTTGCGATGTTTTCCTAATATTGTGGGTTTGACAAAAACAAGGATGAGAGGTGTATCTGACATAGCAGAACCACCTTGGCTCTCACACAGGCTGAGAAGTCTTGTCTATTAAAAGTCTGAGTCTTCAGAGAGGTCTGAAATCTCTGCCAGCTTGGACTACCTATGAGTTTGTCATGCCACAAAAGGGCCTGTTTGTCATTAAAAGTCAGAGGCTTTTGAAAAAAGGTGATTCAAGACACCACTGATATCCCATCCTCAACCCTAAATCTTGGAGAAGGCTGTGCCAACATCATTATGAGGAGCTCACTGCAACCCTCACTGGCCTAAAGGCTGCCCAGGACAGCCTCCAAGTAAGGGCACCATGGATTCCAGGGTACTCAGGGCAGTCCAGAACCTCTTGCCTGCTAGAAAGGTGTTTATAACACCCTACACACTTTTGCAAGTGTCTGTAGCTCACTCCAAGCTTGACCTCCAACAGGACATAGGGTATGTGCTTGGACCTTAAACCTCAGCTCTTCAAGGTGTGCCAGAGCAACACAAGGTCCAGGACTCAGCCACAGCTCAGCTCCAGAAACCCAGTTTAGAGAAGACACTCACAAAGCAGCTTAATAGGCACCTTCTGATGTATATTTTAAGGGCATGAGAAGAAAAACAGGCCAAAGACACAGGCAAGTTTTACACCTTACTTGAAATACAGGGAGGCAGGATGGAGATGTATCAGCCTGCTGTTACAGCCCCCACAGGAAAAAGTACTGGAGAATTGGAAAGACTGACCACAGGTTTGACTTGCTTTCCTCTTCTGCTAGACCACAGATATTTCAATAATTTTCATTCCATAGTAACAAAATTGATTTTGTTACACAAAATAAAAAAACTTAAATGCTTAATCATAAGACACTCTATTTCCTCTCTGGTGATATAAATATATCTAGTATATATATCAAGTAAAAACCTGTATGTTAACTTCAACTGCTTAAGTCACCACTATTTAAAAACAAACAAACAAAAAACAAACCCACCCACTTCAACGACTGTTTAATAAACCACTGACAAATATCTTTGCCATAAGAAAGTCCAGGTTGCCTAGTAAAACCTA